>JAEMTY010000058.1:0-75000 GCA_020423425.1 Chrysopa pallens
TAAATATTATTTTCGAAAAACGTTGCCTTTAAACGACTTAACTTTAAAAAGTGAAATTTGACGAAAAAGAAATAACTTTGCGTGAAAACGGCATATTTCGCATGAAAATATAACGCCTTACGAATACTTCCAAAAAATTTTCAGTAAAAGCCAGGTGTGCTAAATTTTAAAATAGCCGGTTTCGACTTTTTATATTATAAATCTTTGATAGTATTCGAAAATGAAGTATTTTTCAAGTGTTTATGTTTTCCCAAATTATGGAAAACAGTCATCAGAATATCTCTAAGCCTATGGTGTAATGAGCAAAGGCCGTAAAAAAATTTAAATCATTTAATAAAGCTATTCTGAAGTCTAATACCAGAATGTTCCGCTCTATTTTTACACAAATACATCCAGATCCTACTCTAAGAATAATTATATACAAATTTGATTAAATAAATAATGTTTTTATGCTTTCAAAATTGTTTCTACCTTTGCTGTACTGTGCGTGTTATATTTTTATTAATAAGTTGGAAAAAACACCAACTTCTTTCTACCACCCCAACCCCTTTCTCCTAAAGTTCAACCTATACTTCCTTGTTATATGAACAAAAGCAGCCTCGTAATTTTGTATTTAAAATTCTGTCAACTGTCACCTCTAGCTCACTTCAAGTCCCCCCAACCACAGTTCAAGTTTCATGTTTCAAATAATTTTTTTGGTTTACATGACGTTTGTTTTGTCAAATTTATGTAATAATTTTGCGTTTGTTTTTTTTTGTTTTTTTCTAATTTAATTTAGTTGTAATCATATTATTACCTACTTACTTACCAACCTCATATTTCTCCCTAATTTATTTATGTTTTACTTACCAAATTGTTACCAACTTTTAATAAATTATTCATTTATTACAGGATGTAACAGTTTTATAATTATTAATGAGAACTTTTCGAATAAAATTCGATTTTATACTCCAATTTCCTAGATCAACGTATTTCGACTACATAGTAGTCATCATCAGTATGAATTAGTAATGATTCTCTGAGGAGAGGTTACTCTTTTTTGAGGAGAGGTTGCTAATTTGGCGACGTGCGGATCGTCACCAAATTAGCAATAACATCTCCTCAGAGAATCATTACAACTTGCTAATTCATACTGATGATGACTACATTGTAGCCGAGATATCCAAATTAAAACTCAGTCGTTAAATAATCGATAGATATCCAAATTTAAACTCTATCTGTTTATGTTAGCACAATGATTCATCTTTAGGAACTATGTTGTCCATTGTATATGCGTAATTTTAGGTATAATAATATGAATAGCTCTCCCCGATATCCTAACGCTTTCTGTATTCTGTGACTACTTTCATTTCAAACATTTCTTTACTTTGTTATTCAACTTTAACAAATATATAAAAAGTTTGAATAAGTTAGTCAAGTTCTGGTCTAACTTAATTTCTACATTTGTTTTGAACACCATTTTCTGTACTTTTAACAAAAACTTATTATTATTATTAATTGTGTTAAAAAGTCTTAAAAGTTAGAATTAGAGTTTGAGAGACGAATAAAAAATATTATTAGGTAGCAACTAATAATGTGTAATGGTATATAAAAATTTTATAATACTTTTTATCAAAAATAATAATAATTTTAAATGAAAATTTTGTGTAAAATTTACTTCATTCAATTACTAGATAATGTTATTTTAAAATGTGCAAAATTTGAACAAAATCGGTCAATAACTTCTTGAGAAATCGCTTCCAACGACTTAAAAAATGAAGCTTTGAGAAAAACGCGTTTAAAGTTTTAAGTTGAAATGCCGACGTGCTGGTAATAGGAAGAATTTTGGGAGAATATTTTAAACAAATTGTACTATTTATTAAGACAAAACCCACCTAAACCCTTACACAAATAAATTTTTTGGTTAATTAGATGAAAATCAATTCATTAAATTAGTTTTTTTTTCCAGGTTCTTATTGATTTAAAAAAAACAAATTAAAAAAAAAAAAAAAAATTATAAGATAATTTGACAAAAAATATATCATTCTATAGAAAATGGTTTATGGACAACATTTTTAAGAATTTCTCAGTGGACTCAAAATCGAAATTTAAATAATAGCTTCTTCAATTTTACTACACAACATAGAAATAGCAAGGATACCAAAAAAATGCCCAAAAACCATGTATTGTTCAATGAAATTGTCTGATAAACGCACGCATGAGAGCAATTTTTAGACGTTTGATAAACAACCAATAAAACGTTTACCATCATCGAACTCAAACCATTATCAATAAACTAAAATTTCTTGTTAAAAATAAATAAATTGAGTAAAAATTTATGTAAATTGTTATAACAAATAACATTCATAATGTCATAAAAATATAAATTTAACTCACTTTCAAATATAAACATAGACACACGCACCTACATACATAAACACACCCACACCACCAACATAGATAACAATATACAAGACGACGATACGATGACAGTTTAGCTTTATAAAAGATTGAACCGAAGATTTTGTGATTCTTATTTAAGGTAGAAAAAAATCAGTTATTGTAACAAACACCGAATGAATCTAACATTACTTATCATCAACATTCATGTACAGTGTCTTCCATGTAGATAACAAATATCTTCTTCTTAAAATACTTATTTACTGCAATTGATCTTGGTTCTATGTATTTTCTAAGCCTGGGTTTTTGTTTCAGATCTTCTTGTTAGCATTCTAATTTTCTCTCATCTCTCTTGTTTTTTGATTTCTGGAGGTTTCTGGATTATAAGTCTCTTTAAGGTCTTTCAATAGTCATTCTATTAACATAAGCTCATCTAATTTAGACTCCAGTTTAGTTTTTCTAACTTTATGACAATGACCATATTTATGAAAAGATTTAGGAATTAAATTTTGTTCCTTCGCCATTTGTATTTGCCCCAATATATTTCCCATACATTTAAGCTCTTTTTATCACAAGCTACCATCACCAATTCTCGGTAACATAAATCAAGACACAAGTATTACAATCATCATTTTGGTGATTCTTGAATCAAACTACATTCTTAATAATGCTTTCTACTATGATAATAAATAAGCTGGAATATGTTGAATTCCTTATGCAACACAAAAATAGGTTAATATTTGTGAACATCTTTCATAGAATACCAAACTTTTTGGAAGTTCCTGTATAACTATAGACCTATTTTCTATATATAATAAACTAAACCGTATACCGATTGAGGGTGCCTGCCTCCTGTTTTACGTTGCTTTTCCATTCTTTAACATGAATACTGATTTAAAAAGAATGCCGCCCGCCCATATATAAATATTGATATAGGTAGATAGTCATGGGTGAGGTCTTTATAGTGTGTGTTTGTGTGTCAGCAATGATATGTTG
Source organism: Chrysopa pallens (assembly GCA_020423425.1). Taxonomy (NCBI): domain Eukaryota; kingdom Metazoa; phylum Arthropoda; class Insecta; order Neuroptera; family Chrysopidae; genus Chrysopa; species Chrysopa pallens. The sequence goes on from JAEMTY010000058.1 coordinate 3,376, forward strand.
AAAACAAAACAGTTCTCAAGGGATATTTTCATTTTAAGTCTATACTACAATACCATATATATACAATTCTAATAGTGCTTTACAACCCTTATGAAAATACAAGCCATTTTACTGGTGACAAGTGTTTATCCAAATTTTACTGAATGCAAAGATCAAAGCTGAGAAAAACTATCAATAATTAACTCCGCTTTTTGAGAATTTCTTGTCAGTTTGATGAGATCAAACCAAGAAAATTAAAACTATTAGTTTAAAAGTGCCTTTTCTATACAATATTTAAGCTTAAGTTATTAAAAGAACATGAAATTATTTAGTTAATTAATTATTGAATAAAAGTTTAAGAGTATTTTAAATGATCTTCTTATATAAAGCAATTGGGGATAGATGAGAGAGAGAGGCCGTCTTCTAATCTGAAATCAAGTGTTAGTAATTAATAAATACTGCCTGCCTAAACTAGAAATATCTTTAACAAATAAATTCCAATTTTCTTATGTTTCTTCCTACAAATTTTTCACCTGATATATAAGAAAAGATAAGAACATCTATGCAACAATAAAATTATATACACTTATTAATTATTTATTGAAACCTTTTTCTCTTATATGGTATACTGCACTGTACTTTATTGTGCTTTCAATTCTAATCTAAAATATTTAAATTTAAAAAATTTAAAACCATTTGTATCAAAGATTATTTTACCAAGTGGTCTTGTATTGAGTTTAATTTATTATTAATTTTTATATGTTTTCAATATTTATAGCTAAAGATATGTTCACATTATCATTGATTTGATTATTGATCTATTTGTTGTAGAATATTTGTTGTAGAAATAAATTTGATCTTAATGGAATACGCATTTGATCTGTTAAAAAATAAAACAAAGAAAAAAATTAAAAAGCTGTACTATATTTAACTGAATAATATAAATTAATTTGTTTAAATTGCGAAAACTCTGTCTATGAGCGTAATTAATTGTAATTTATGTATTGATTTTTTGTTTTCAATGAATTATTACTGAATGTATTCGTTCCTCAAAAAATGTAGTGAATAATGGCTACGGTTTACAATTAAATAATGCCATAGACTTCTTTAGTGAACTTTATAAACAAGACTGTTGAGGCATAACTAATAATAATAAATTAGATTCAGAGATAATCTCATAATCGACTACAATTCTTTGTTTTATTAGTAGTCAAAGCCTTTTTTTTGGCAAGCCTTTTCTATGTGATCAAAACTCAGGGAAAAATCAAATATTTTTTATATTTATGTTCTGTTTTTGTATTTTTAACATTAAATAAAGAAACATTTTCAACATATGTATTTAGTGATCCTAATCCTGATTCAATTCCTGTCAGTATTAAAGTCAAAGACACAAATAGATATTCATTCGTTGTGTAAAAGAACTATTTAAACACATTGACTGACTGTCATACATTTCTCTGCATGTTTTCAATATTTTAGGTCCTACAAAGAACTCATGAAATATAAATCCAGATTACATTTTCATTTCCCTAAAAATAATAATATTTTTATAAATATACAGTACAGAGTGTCACCATCAAATATATTATCTATTTTCTTAATACATAGAGGACAATTTTGAGGAACTTTAAATGTGTATAGAAAATGGATGTGATTTAAATGTGAATACAAAATATGGGTGTTGTATTCAATTCGAAACATTTAATTTACGAAGATTAAGAATTTATTCGTAGAAGATATAATTGATACGATGAGCACTTATTTATTATATCAAACAGCTATATCGCTCAAACTCAAAATAATGTTATTAAATTCTGAATAGTATTTAGTATAGATAGGGCTGTAGTCAGACATTCTAAATAAATAATAGAGTCACATCTTCTACTGATTCAACGTTAAAATAAAACTAAACAAAACTCATTTACAGTTAAAAATACTTTTTAATAGAATTTTAAATTGAATATTAGAAAATTCAACACAAACTACAGTTTTCACCTCTCAATTTGTATCGTTAATAAAATATTATATAAACTATCAAACATCTTCTATCCCAGATGCCAGACGGTTGTTTTGTCCTGCACAGTGTTCTGTTTAGGAAATATTTACTCAAGTAATTTTTCTTTCGATTTATTTTATTTCATTTATTTTCGGAAAATTTATTTGTTGAATCCGAATTTCTAGGATGGAGTTCGGAATGAAAATGAATTTAGACTTGTTTTATACACAACGTCAAAGTTAGTGGGCATTTAGGTTCCAACCATGGAGATACGACAACAAGCATGTACGTACAAAATTGACAAAACCACTGTAGGGAACCCGATATATGAAACTAATCTTCCCTGCTAAGGAACTACTCAAGACAAAATTATAAAGAAACCGTAACATGTATCCCATATCTTGATGATTGTATGATTACAGGCTTCCGGTATAAAATTAAATAGCTTTGATACAATATCGCGAGCTTCACAAGCAAAACTACATAATTTCAGAAGCCTTATTTTGTTTTCTAAGGATTTGAAGTGAAGAATCTTCAACATTTTCGACTATATAAAATAATTATTTGATAAAGGATCTGTTGCTTTTTTTTTCTATCACCTCACAATTTTTGAGGTGGTTTAGTAACAAACATAAATTTTGACAAAGTTGAGTAAACTGGCAACAAAGATTTGAGTGTAGTTGCAGACATGAATCGTCTACGATGCACTTCGTAGCGTCCAGAGTATTGCTTGTTGCTATCAAATACAAGTTTATAAGTTTCTTGTACGACTACAAGTACAAGTACCTATAGAAAAACTAATTAAAAGTGTATTACAACACCAAACACCAAACAATCTTATAGTTAAACAAAGACTGTATCTGGGTGTCTTTGTCTGTCTTCATAAGATTGTTTGTTGTTTAATAACATTTTTAAAACAACGTCAACCAACCAACACAATCTTCTTTAGAATTTAAAAAAACACAAAACAAAATAAAAAACGATGTTTGTTTGAAGAATAAGTTTGGATCAAGTTCAAATGTAATAAAAATAGTTGATAAACTCTCTCATAACGAATAAATTGTATGTTTAAAAGAACTTTATAGTAGTTTTTACTGGATTGCATCGGAGCTTCAACCATAATAAATAAATACATAGCTTCAGCTATATATCAAAGAATACCAAAAAAATTACAACAAATTTATTTTTAAAAGTTTTTATGGTAATGCTTTTTTATTGAATCATCAATCAAATGATATAAAGTTTTGCATTAAATATTGGTTATTATAGACTAACAAATTTAAAATATTTGAAGCTGAGAAAATTGCACGGAAATATGGAATATTATTTAATATGTTTTCATTTTAAAGGAAAGGAAATATTTAGAAATTTTCTCAAAAATTTGAAATAAAAATGTTGATTTTATTTTAGAAATTAAAAAAAAAAACAATGAATTGATTATCAAAATACCAAGAAATCTTTTAAAGCTATTGTTATACTTTTTGATAATACTTGCAATCTCTATGTACAAACTTTCATGTCGAGGGCATACCGTGGAATTTGGATTACATTCATGTAATCACATAATTAATGACGTAGATACATGGCAGAATATTGAGTGAAGGCTAGGTATTGGAAAAAATTGCCTAAATTGTTTGTAAGGAATAATTTCGATAGGGTACGATAGGAGGGAATGCACTGACAGTCTTCGCTTTCCACCCACGCAGGTGATATAATTTCGATGGTATTTTATGCTATTATATGTGATTGAATAGCACGGTATGCCTTGGATGTACCTATAACACGTTCGTATACTTAATGTTAGATATAAACAACCAAACTCTTTTCTATTTTCTTGTTAGAGTTTTGTTTCATTTTCTTTTTATCCATAGAACATTTTACATTCTTAGTCTCTATATAGTTGAAATCATCATTAAAATGATAATTAAAAAATGTGATGAGAACTTCACAAATGAACTCCATATACATGCAAAGTTTAATTTTAAAATTTGGTATACAGATTGATAGATAATAACCTATCACGCACTTGTAATATGATGTACATGGGTATATTAAAGCTAGTGTCATGAATTAGAAAACTAATATATTACATAAAGACATTAACAGAATGCAATAAAAATAACTAATCGCAACATTTACTTAATAAAGAGTGTTTGTTACCAATCATATTTATTAGCACATATCTATCTTATTGAGACTGACTGATCTGTCCACACATAGTACAAACGACTGAACATATTGAGTTGAAATTTGGATCACAGATAGTTATTATAACGTAAGCATTGGTTTTAAAAAGAAAACTCTTAAATGGATGTAAAAGGGATTATAAATGTAATTAAAAGGATAAAAATTATTCACAATTCCTCCTATCAAAAAAATAGATAAACACATTTTTGTATTTTTACAAAAACATCATGTTTAAGTGATAAAAAGGCATGAAATAGTCTTCAAATAAAGTGCGTCGTTGATTCTAAATGCAATCAATTTTGAAATTTGTACAACATAAAAAGTAAAATAATGTGTGAATTTATCATTTTGTATTGATGTAATAATAAATTTGGGTCCAATTACTTGCCAATTACTTGCCTGTTTTTTATGTCGCTTACCCAAGCTTATTAGTTTGGTGATTTTGTAAGCTTTGTAGAACGCTTCAAACAAATAAAAATTGTATGAATATTGTTTTTAAAGAGATTTTTGTACAATAACTAAAACTTTTTAACTACAGTCTTTTAATTTAAAATAAAACGTTAAATTTAAAGTATAAAACTTAATCTCATGCAACAAAATCAATTTTAACACACGATCGAATGTTCAATTAAAAGCTAGCTGCTGCATATGGAAGTATAAATAAACTTATAGTTTAAAATATACGTTCCATTATAATGAATACAATGTTTATATTTTCATGAAAATAACATTCTACAGTTTACATATAAACTTACTTACAACCACCATTTTTGAATTTTGAAACATTCATTATAAAATAAAAGTCCTGATTTTATTATTAATCTCGTCTTAGAAGATCTTAATCTACATTTATCAGAAAATTGCATTTCATTTCAAAGATAAATTTGAAATTAGTAAACAAGAAGCTTTAACTTATTTTAAATGAACCTCATTTATGTTGTTCAAATGTTTGCCTGGAAATTACCTTTATTTGTAATTTTTGGTTCAAGTTCTGAATTAAAAATATTTCATGTTTAAATATCCATCTAAAAATTAGTAAATCAGTCATTATCTGGGCCCTTTTCGTTTTTGTAAGTAGTAAAATTTTCGATTAAGTTTCAATTTGATTGAAATCTGTAAAACCATTTTGAACGGAACATAATAGAACTAGATGAACGTTGCCTGAAAGCCTAAAAATAGCATTATATTTATCGCAATCTGAACAAAACGATTTTTAAATTTAATATTGAATGATCTACCTACTACAATAATGAATATGGATCATTTGAAGTTTGTGGAGAAAATCAAAAATTTTATGGAAGCTGAAAAACAAATTGCCGTTTTTCAAAACCTTCATTCCAAATAAATACGAATAAACGCTTTCTATTAATTTTCATATCGAAATTGCTTTGAAAGGTGAACCGTTTCGAACTTATGTGTATTATTTTTGGGATAGATACCCAAAATGTTTGTAGTATCAAAATATTATTTCTATTAAGTTTATTTAGTAAATAACTATTGTAAAATAAAATCAATGTTATATGATGAAAACCTTCAGTTACAGATAAGGTTCGATAGCTAACTAATGTTTGATAATAATGTTTTTTAAGAAAGCTTGTTCATTTATAAATAAACGCTGCCAGCCAGCAATGTGATACTTAACTGTAGCTGACGATATCTTACCAATATAATTTTCTATACAATAAAGGTGTATGTTATTCTGGTTAAAAGAAGAAAATATCTTGCAGGTAATATTGGGAGCAACAGTGAGCATGGTATTATAATTTTCACTTTCTTACATAAAAATAATCTTTATTTCGTCTTTTTTAACAGTAAAATTTTATACACAAGATTCGGCAAATGTAAGGACTTTCTTCAACGTATGCTTTTTGAAAAAAACTGTATTTCAAATTTCAATTAAGTTTTGTCCATAAGATAATTTCACCCATAAGTTTAGGAGATATCGCCTCAAATTCTATTCGTGAATATAGTGAATAACATTTGATCGTTTATTTTTGGTCAACAAAGAAAATTCTATATTGGTTGAAAATATGTTTTATAATTTGATGTCAGACAGAATCCATTAATCGTTTTCATTAATGGAACTTAACAATAAAATTATCTAACAATATATGAAAAATATGTTGTCCAATATCATCTATATATATATATATATATCGATGACAGTGATGACTGTGACCCTTGCCTTCATGATGTGACGACCATGACGCAGGAATTTTTATATTATTAAGAAAAAATAACAAAGAAAAATACATTAGTGAGTGGAACAATTGTCAATCAAAGAAACCATTTATGATAACCGGGTGAATAGAAAAGAAAAATGTATCATCTCTATCACTGGAGTGGATACAATTTTTAATTTAAAAAGGCGAAAAATTGAATTATTTGTATTTTGATTTATGAGTGAATTTTGGTGAGCGATTGGTTGATTGGTTGAAGTGTTGTCGGTTCCATTTTTTTTTTTTTTTAGATTAAAAAATAATTAGGAATTCTATAAAAAATCCTTTTCAAAATTTACCTTTAGGAGTTAGTATCCATATAGATCAACGTTTTATTTAGACTATCATTGATGCCGACCACGAAAGGTTGTTATTGATCACAAGAAAATTATTTATGTTAAAATTTTAATTTAATATTATTTTTGGGTTTTTAATTCCTGCTGTTTGAAGTTAATTTCTAATTGAAGTTATAATTCTTCAGGCGCGTTATGAAAAAATGAGTGAAAGTTTATGATCACCGTCATACAAAATTCACAGATTGAAGCTGTTGTTATGATTTATGTTACACTTGTAAAATCAATATTTATTTTTTGAATTTTTAAAATTTAAACAGAGATTTATTGACTGTGTTGGCTATCCTTTTCCAGTCCTTTTATTATTTTATTTTAATTAATTATTGGCATGCAATTTTTAATGATGCCAAGGAAGTATAACTTATGACACTTCTTCTTCTTCTTTTGAGAGGACATACAACTGTCCATTTGGATAAAATTTAATAACAAATGATAAAATATAGAATTCATAAGATAGATTTCTGAATTGACACTCATTCTGTTATTAAATATTTTGTCTTTGTATCTTTCCGATATAAAAACTTGATTGCTGATTTTGACTGCACTTTAAAAAAGAATTCAAAATTTGTTTACGATGATTAATAAAGTAAACTAAAGGTTATGAACCCAATAACTATTTGGTATTCAAATAAAAAAAAAAAAAAAACAAGAATTAGTGTAGTTTAGAATTGATGACAATATAAAGAAGTACGAATGACTTTATCTTAAAAAGCGTTAAAAAAAGAACAACAGCCAGTAAATAAATGGTGAAGGATGGGACGGAAAGAAAGAAAGGAACAAAGAATAATAATGTATGAAAGAAAAAATAAAAAATAAATAAAATTTGTTTTTTATTACATTTTGGATAAATTGACTTGAATATAGCTGCTTTATATCACAACTCATTCTAAGGGCTGGTTGGTTGGCTACATACGAGCGTAAACATACACCAAAGCTTTACCAAAAATAAAAGTGTGCTTTTTTTAGTGGAACAATCAAATTCAGTGTTGTGTGTGAATGAGCTATGCGTGCTACTTTCATATGTAATCCATGTTTGACGATAGATAGTACGCACTAAGTTTAGTACGGATTTTCATGTATTACACGATCATACAACTTTATGCAGAAAACAAAATTGATTCATGCATGAAGCATTAAATGTTAAAAAAACGTATTTGAGAACACAAATTTTATTTTGGTGATAATCAAAGCGGTACATTTAGAGAATTTAATATTCAAAGTCAAAGTATTCTTATACACATAATTTTTTGGAAAATTGGCGATAACATATTTTTCTATAATTTTGAGGCTTTAAGAAAATTTCAAAAATAGATGTAATATTTGCAGTTTTTGAAATATCGCCTGAAATCCGAAATGAATGTCAATATTTAGAATAAATATCGAACAGTATTTCGAAAACTAGTTTTTTTTAGAAAGTATAATTACCCTGGAAAACGTATCTCTTATCCTAATTTCCACTCAATTTGTCAAATTCTGAACATAAATATATTAATACAACCGGAGGTGGCTCTGCGTGTATTATTGACACTTTTTATAAATAATAACTAAATTTTTAGAAGAAAATTGATTTCCAATAGAACAGATAGTGTCATCTAGTGAACAAAATTCAAGACTAAAACCAATACATAATCCATAAATATCTGGGTTCTATATCTGAGTTCAGTCAGTCTCATATTTGTTGGTGTGTTTTAGAAACCAAATAAAACAAACCGTAAATTTATGGTACATTTTGATGTATATATACGTAGGTATGTACTACGTATACGTAGTAGCTACGTAGATACGTAGCACATACATATATATATATATTTACTATTATATATTGTACATATCTCAAATTCTCTTACATTTTATTAACAGTGAATGAATTTTGTTTAAATATTTTCTATATAACAGTTTTAGCGTTACTTCTTTAACCTTCTTCTTTATTTACACCAACATTTTCAGTATATAAATAAGGTCGGACGTAAATACATAGAGATACTTTTGTAATCTAAACAAAATCATCACCTAAAAAAAATAGTTGTTTCATCTTTAATCGGTAGAAACTGCTGTATAATGACTTGCTGGTGTCCGTTATGTAGTAAAACACTGTGGGCAATGTATTTTTTTATTTTATAAGTGATAGAATTCATTCATGTGCCAGCCAAAAACTGTGGCAGGCAAGAAATAACTATAAATTTCGATTTTTTACCCTAATTTCCAAGATCAAATTATTTTGTATTTTTATAAATACGTATTTCGATTACGGTTTGCACGACCGAAACCAAATTAGCATCGAGTAACATCTCCTCAGAGAATCATTACTACTAGCTAATGCATACGAATGATGACTACTTTGTAGTCGAAATATGTATTTATAAAAATTATTTGATCTAGGAAATTGGGGCCAAAAATCAAAATTTATTCTCTTAGAGTTCTGATTAATAATTATAAAACTCATAGGTAAAGGCTAGAAAATTGATATTTGAAATAGAAATTTATTTTAGCAAGAGCTTTTTTAATTTTATTTTTAACAGCGGCTCTTTATGTTGGATATTATTGCCATTGTTTTTGAAGCTACAGTAATACACGAAATTTTCTTTTTTATATAAGAGATACTGAGCTCAATGAATTCTACTATTCATTTTGGATGAAATGATCTTGAACATCCTGTATATTTAATCGATATCGATATCGTTGTCGTTGTAATCTAATCTATAAAGTATCGTTTAATATGAAATAGAAACCCTACTGTGACATTGTTTTGTTATATCTAGATGTCTACAAATTTAAAGAACTTGTTGACATAACGTTTAAAGTTAGTGTTCAACTTCAACTTTAAACTGTAAAAGTTACTGCAGCTGTGCTTTAAATGAAAATACAAGAAAAACAATGGAAAATGAACTGTTTGTTGTTGAATGAACATGACAAAGACTTTATAAATAATATTTATAAATATCAAAAAATATATTTTTTAAAAGTCAAAATAAATTGCTTCTATTCTTTTTGATGTCAAAAAAAATCAAAGAAAAAGTTTATTTGACAATTTGATATTCTTACAGCATCAAGTATCTGAATTTGATAAAAACAGGTAAGCGGTGAATGTCAGAGGTGGAATGACAACAAATTTAAATAGCTGAAACTATAATACATTAAAATCTATTTCTTATCATTAATCTTACAAATTTAACCTTTCTGTAGACAAAAACCAATTTTGTAATTTCATTTTTGTACAATTTTGTTTTTTGTAAAGACAATTTTTTAAATTGAGATGAGGCCATTTTACACACCAAAATTGTGCTTAAAATTCAAAATTTTACCTCTAATATAAAGAAGCACATGCAATTCATTTCTTTTGGTGAATTACAAAATTAATAGACATGTCAAATCATAGACAGATATGAATAAACAACTGTAGACGTTCTTAAAATTGTATCTTTAGTTGAAGACTTTAGTTTTGGCTTACTTGCAGGCGCGTAGTAATAGTGGATTTAAAAAATGTAGAAATCACATATAAAAAACAAAAAAACCTTTAGCTGAAAGCTTGGTATGGTGAGCGTACAACCTTAAATAGGTTACAAAATAAAAATTAAATAATTAGCTAAAGATTTTAAATGAATCACCCAGTCAGCCGGTCAACACAATATGATCATGAACTACGAACTATGAATATTATTATGAACTATGTGAATTGAACTACTGAGTATTTTATTTCTCATTAGCTTTCAATAGAATCAACTATTTAAATGAGCAGAACGTAGAGAAACTTGGGTGCATCGCATTCAATGGATTGTTAATTAAGACTTGTGTTTTCAATCTTAATAAAAACTTGAATATTCAGAATTTGGATGTTGCAGGATAAAAGACGCCAGTTATCATCAATTTCTTCTACATTTTTTTTTAATTCTTCTTTATTGTAAGAATAAAGAACATTTTCATACATGTTTTCCACGGAGATGATGCATTTTTCGGACAAACTGCTGTTTATTTTTTACCAATATGTCTAAACTTAGATAGGGTAGGGTCCTTAAATAATTATGCAAATTACAGATTCTTAATATTAAAACTTTTTTCTCATTACAATTTCGTTAAGAGATTTCGATTAGAATCAAGTTTTGTACAATCAAGTCTCTCTTGATCCTAATCTATTAAATCAGATGAATGAAATATTTGTATAAAACAGAATACACAACACATTCTTTTTGAATAACATGAATAATAATGAAATCGTATTTCTACCTAACAACGTAACAAACAACGATACTAAAAACCATGTTTGTTCTAAACAAACATTCTAACTCTAAGTCTAAAAGTCTGGTAATATAAATAATACCAGTATCTAAGTATTGTTATGTGTGTTCTATGAATGAATGAATGAATGAATGAATACTTTCACAACTATAAAATTCTTTTCTACATTTAATTAGTATTCACGACTCTTTGTAATATTGTACACATTACTAGTTGTTAACTCAATTCAATTGAATTCTGTTGAGTTATGTTGTGTTGGGTTGAGTTATGTTGTGTTGAACATTTATCAAACACCTAACTTCAAAATGATATATTTATTATATGGCTCGAATTGTTTTCAAACTTTATAATTGATTTATATATTGTATAACAAAGGTTATTTAACAGCAACGAAGTATATCTAAAACTTGATGTGAGCAAGGTCCATTTTGGATACATTTCAAACATTGTCTCAAAAACTACCAATTTAAACACAAAAGAAGTATTATTTTGGTATTCCTACACCTCAATTACTCTAAAATACCTAAGAATAGCGGCAGAATAAAAAAAACCATGTAATAAAGTATGAATGCGTTTTATGCTAGCAAATATTGCTTTTGAAGTTTTGTTAATAATACCAGTAAAATCTCTGTTGATCAAAATTCAAACTTATAAAAATTCAATTAAGAAATACAATGTGTCAGGGAAGATACCTAAGGTGAATTTTACAAGCAGGACATTTCAATTCCTTGTAATCCTTTTTTTTGAAGTTTTCTTGCATATTAATCAAGGAACAAAGTTAGTTTTTCCATGAATTTGCTATTTTTAATTTTATTTTATTAAATCCGTCTTCTTGAACCATCACAAATGACATATCATGCTCAAAAAGAAATTTCAGTATTCTCACAAAATTGTAATCGTAAAATCATAATGGTAATATTATAAATAGAACTAAATGCTATAATTATTAAACTTACTATATAAAATGTAAAATATTCATTAAGCCGCTGCTTTACACGTCATGGTTAGGTATAAGTTGGGATGACTTGGTTGAATTGGGATGATTTGGTTGAGGGGGTGAACATGTGGTTTTGTGTTATGTTGAAAACAACATCATATAAATAAATGATTTTAATATATCATATTATAAAATAAATATAATCATAATAATAACATAAGACATTATTATAATTATTACCTATTATTAAAAATTATTTTTAATATTTTAATATAAAAAAAAAATAAAACACACAAGTTTAATGTGCTTTTTAAAAAGCACTTTAAATGAAATATTTAAAAAGCTTACAACCACAAAACTTATTATTATGTTTTAATAAATATTTTAATAATCCATATATATTACCTATGTATGTTTTGTTGTATGTCACATATCTACCATAATGAATCACCAACACTCACCTGGTTTATGTGTAAAATGGTAACGGAGCACCAAATCAAACTTTAGTTTATTTTTATCAAATGTTTTCTACACGCAAACCAAGCTTATCTTTATGAAAATTCATATAAATTTATTATACTTTTCTTAATTTTGTGATTTTTAAGAGTGAATAATTACGAACACCTTTTGGGGACCTTAAGCAGATCTTGTAGACCGATAAACTATTGTTAATTGTAGTATAAGTTGTTAAAACTACCAAGCTTAAAAATTTAAAATTTATATTTTTGTTTTTATCAAAACATTGATTTGTTATGAAACAAGTAAAATTTTATATAATTTATTCCTTCGAATTTCTTTTGGCTTCTGATACATCAACATGTACGAATTTACATCAATATGCAGGCATCGAGATATAATAATGCTAAATATGCTAAAAATTGTATGAAAAATATATATCAAATATATTTTTATTCATGTAAAGAAAATCTAGATACCCATAAACTTGTGTCTTGATTTTCTTAATGTTAATCTCAGGCGTTGCTAGGGAGATGTGAAACAATATGTCAAGTGTTTTGGTACCACATACCAGAAATAGAAATCTTGTGTTTATACAAGAAACGCAGTTGAGTTTTTAATTGAAGAAACACGTGAATTTAAGAATATAATTTATTAGATTCACATAAATTATTTTTTTAAATAATAATTTGTAGCACATGAAGATAAATAATTATATTTAAATTCATGTTTAGATGTTTTATTATTATTAATTCAATTCTTCATAAAATGTTCGTTGAAAATTAAACTTTCAGTTATTTAAAGTCTGACTTCACTTGCTTTAATAATCCACAACTTATTTATCAATTATAATATTTATTTATTTTTGATTAAATATAATTAATAAAATCCCATCATTTTTTGTTAATAGAAAATTCATTAAGTTTATGCAGCACTTAATATATTTTTAAATTTTTTTTAAACCATATTTATGTATCGTAAAGATTTTAATTAGAAAAACAAATGGCCAATTCGAAAGTGAAATACAAGTAACCACCCTTAATAATAAAAGTAATTAAAATAATTTATATGCATACAAATTTGTCACTGATTACCATTTTAGGTTTGGTTTTTTTATGCTTTTTTTTTCGAAATATTCTAGAAGAAAAAACCACTTATCTCTCCCAACAATCCCTACAAATAATTTATTATATCTAATTATATATATATATATATATATATATATATATATATATATATATATATATATATATATATATATATATATATATATATATATATATATATATATATATATATATATATATATATATATTATTGAATTAATTTAATCTAGAGCAAATTATATATAGCATTGGATAGGCATTAAAAAGAGTGTTAAAGTCTTTATGGCTTAGACGTTAAATATTTAGAATATTTTATCATTTACAGTAAATTTAAAGTGGTCAAGTAATGATGACAGTTGGTGCTTGAAGCTTTAATATAAAAAGCCGTTTTGTAAGAAATTGTCTGTGTCGTCAAAATGTTTTGAATTCAAAAATAATGATCAAAAATCTAATTAATTGTTTATGAGGCTTTGCGAACCCTCAGAATATCTCATTAGAATAATTTTTTGGTGGGTAATTTTAATTTATATTTTATTTTTTATATATTTTACACATTCGAAATACATCGGTAAAAATAAATATCACATCGTTTCAATATCAAAACATTTCTTTGATTTTTATAAAATCGTGCTCAGAATTGAATCCATAAATATATAGAGATCAACATACTGATTCTCAATTATTGTGTAATGTGGGATTGTTTCAATAAACAACTGCTCAATGACAGACAAAATACATGTATTTATTAATTTTATAAATTTCTCTAATCGAACAATTATAATAATTTAACGTTTCGAAATAGGATTTAGTTGAAATCTTTTCTATTGGATCACCCGGTCGGATGAATGTTTATAGCGGTAGAAAGTTAGTTGATTTAGTTTTTAATTTATGCATAAAAAACTTTAATTATTTATGTAGGTATGGAATGAAAACACAAGGAAAATAAAATATATAAAATTATTTATCAGATAAATGTTTTTGCATATTTAAAAGATTTATAAGTTAGCTGATAATTATTTTTTAACGAAACTTTTTTTGGTCATTTTATGGCTATGTCCACAAATTTATAAGTTGTTTAGATATCAACATTAAATGTTTTCAATTTAAACATCTTATTTTAACTGTTGTTGACCATTGCGAATCTTTCATTTTAATTAAGAAAAGCTACACAATATAAGTAAAATACTTTATTAAAGCACTTTATAAGCTTAGAAGATATTGAATTATAATAAATAGTGCGATTATTTGATTAATGTCAATGTATGAATGAAAACAATGTCACCAGCTATGTTTGTAAAGGTTTTTCTTACCACTACAAAATTTATTGGTTAAGTTCCTTACAAATGCACAACCTACCAATTCTTAGTCAAACTCAATAACCTGCCTTCCTTGCATCTTTAATGAATATCAACATAGTATGTACCTTTGTTCGCTATCCTTTGTTTAAACTGGAATCTATAACATTTAATCTTTGTCACAAAAGGATAGAAACTATGAGGTTCTTTCGTCCCAAGATATTTCCTTACGGTCTTTCTAGAAAGCAATATCTAGAAGCGGTTTAAACGAAATGATTTCAAAAAGTAGGTACCTAAAATATCAATGTGAAACAGTTTTAACTTGAAATATAATTGGAGAAGTAGAAAAAGAGACAAAAAATAAATAAAGATCAAAATGTAATACAAATTTCGGAAATTTAAATTATCATTTCGAAACATTATCACCGTCATGGTTTAATTGAAGGTTAGAAAGTTTTCAAATCCCTTAACGGTACTATAAGTTGAACAAAAGTACAATTAAAACGTGTAAGCATGGGTAAAACTAACTTTAAAAAGGTCATAATATGGTTTGATTAAACTTTAAGATATGTGCTGCGTTAAAATGATACTTTAACACACACCCATTATGGTTGAGGGACGGCAACACGGACTCTCTCCCTTGACCAGACCATAGTACGCATGGTATGCACACCTCAGCTGTCCACCACACGCAGTTATTTATTATTAACAATTTAATATAAAATATTATGCATAGTGGACTTAACTTCCGCACACAATTAATAATAAAAATATTACGCTTTATAACTTTTTACAAATTTCATTTTTAACGTCCATCTACAAGATATTTAAAATGAATATTCAAGAAATCAATATTATATGTTCTAAATCTGCGGTTGCCTAAGCCATTTTTTAATCTAATTTCTCTAAATGGTACCTGGTGCTTTTGTCGCAAGACAGTATAGAGACATAATATGCTCGATTTAACAGTATAGGTTTATTCAATTATCAATTTTTTCTCAAGCCCAAAAGGCTTATCAAAATTTTATAAAAATAAATATACTCAAAACCGAAGTATTAAACATAAAAGCCATTCTATAAAATTGTATCAGATAATAAATTTTAAAGAATGGTTTATTCGTAAATTATTCTGATGTTTAATGTTTTTTTTTTTTTTTTTTTTTAAACGTATCTCAAATTTCAAAAATTAGTTTATTAAACCAAAAAATTAAGTCCATTTTTTAATCTAGTGGTGAGTATTCGAAATACAGTCTGAAATTGCAACGATAAATCGACTTTCTAAACGTATTGAGCTCAATACCTTGAAAACTAAGTACCCGATCGGCAAATAGATATTATTTTTGAACTGGTGGGATCCAATTTATTCCTTGTTAATGAGCTTTATAGAAATCGAAAACACAATTTTTATCCAATAGCCTTTGGAAAAAACTCGAGAAACAATAAGATTATTTTATTCCAATATCTGATAAAAATGAATTTTTATGGTAATTGGTGATATGACCCGACTTAAAATTCGATTTTTTTTCTATTTCATTTAATATCGTGAAACCAAGCCACCCAATTATTAAACTTCGGTTAAAGTTAGCCTAAACAATAAAGAAAAAAAAATTATATTTGATATTATTTTGAGACGAGCAACATTTATTAAAAGGTGGAATTTGTTTTTTGTATGTGGACGTCATTGGATATTTTCAAGAATGTAATTTTTTTTGTAGAAGATTAAGTAATTGCGGACAGGAAATACGTTTTAAATGTTGTATAAAATAAATCTAACAAGTGGTTTGAGTTAGGAAGCAACTAGCTTTTATAGTAAGCAGCTTTATATTTTAATAATAATGCATGCAAGTCTATCTTACCTATGTATATATATATAAATACGTACTCAGAACTCTTGTTAGAGTCATATTTTCATTTTATTTATTTATTATAAAGAACTCTTGTGTAATCTCTTAATGACCTAACAACATTAAAGTTGAGCTACATTTCATATTAAAATTTTATATTTAATTTAAACGATTTTGTGCCACAGTTTGCCAAGAGTTTTTAAACCATGAATAAATTTTGAACTAGCTACGTACGGTTAAAGTTTATAAATGGTAACCAAATTTTCAGAATATTGAAGGTACTATTAAAAGTTTAGTTTCATCGGATTTTTTTCTACTTTCTAATAACTTTTTTATTTTAGTCTCCGTTTGAGTTTGAAGCACTTCAAATAGCTTGAATTAACCAAAATAATATAACAAAAATATAATTTTTAATAAAAAAAAATCACAATTAATTTGTCCGCATTGTGTGTGTGATTGAATGAAGCCTTGAAATTTATGAATTATTATTTTTTGATTTTAGTTATTGATATAATAAATTTGTAATCAAAATTTATTGAAAATATTTTCAATAAAATATAAATTAAATTCATTCAATTGTGATCATTTATTATATTAATTTTTTTATTGTTATCTATCGCTTTGCAACATTATCTTTTTTTTTTTTTTATTGAAAATGAAAAATTAATTTCTATTTGTAAAAATAATTCTTTTGTCATCATTTTATTTCATTTATTTAAAAAAATCTTAGTTTGAATCCATAAAAAATGATGAATGAATAAACTTTAATTTATTAAATTTTTAATAAAAAAAATAAATAATGAAGATAATAATTACATTTCAGTTGTTATTAATTAAAAATACTCGGTATAATTATGTTTTATTATTAACTTCATTAAATTTGTAGCCAATGCAGTTATGAAGTTTTTGTTATATAATAATATATATTAAATGACAGAGCTTGCATCTATAGAGCTTAAGAGGAAAATGTTTCAAAAATTTCATTATTAAGAAAAAAACGCTTTAGGTATACGCGACTACAAAAAATATGCAACACCTGATTCCTCATAATAAATTTTGTTGAATTTTTAAAATGAATTTTAGGATTATCGATATTACAAGAACAGGATCACTGGTCTTTCTATTTAATTTTTTCTATTTTGAACGGCTTATTAATTTAAACTGCTGATCCCAATACAATAAAATTTTATTGGAGATTGATAAAATAAATGGAGAAATGATATTTGATCACGTTTTTCAAATTTACATAAAGGACTCAACCAATATTAAAACCTCTAAGCACCATGGCTATAAAATTTATTTGATATTAAAACAAACATTGTAAATATTACAAATTCAATTTTATGTAATAAATTTTTATGAGATGACCAACGACCAATGATTTTATGTGTTGTTTTAGATATGAAAATGGATAAAAATATATAATTTTATTAAAAATTATTTAAAAGTGGTAGGTCGGTCGTACATCGTCTGCCTGTATTTACACCTGCTTCTACTCTGACTAATCAAATACATTATTAATGAAAGATACCGATGAAAAAGTATCAGTTTCAATTGAATCAAAGACAGTGTCGTTACTCTAAAAATGTCCAAGTTATTTTCAAAACAAGAAAATTTCTATAAACAAAATATTCTTCTCCATTTTGAAAAGCTATATTTTCTATTGAAAGTATTGATAATTTCAATCATCAATTTTGTCCATCAAAAATTCTAGTTCTACATTTGTGAGTTTAGGAAAGATGGAAAGTTGAAGGTAGAACGCATTTTGAGAGACCTTCATAATATCAGATGGGTAAACTAAAAATGTTTTTAATCCAAAATCCATCGCCACTCATATCATTATTATCTGGCGGCTGTTACGCTACTGATCTCACGCTCAACATGTGTAGAATGCTTTTATATTAATTTGTCGTTAAATTATTCATTTACGTCCATATAAAGTTTTATGTTCGAAATTTTGTTACCAAACTTTTTGTTTTTTAAACACAATAACTATTTTATGGCAATAAAATGATAACAGGGTATTCCAAAATTAATCTCTACAATGATCTGCTATATCAAAATTATGAATTGATGAAGTGTAACAACGTTTTCCGCCACGACAATTAGAGAAATTCAAAAGGTTCCAAAAACGTAAGAAAATTTGCTTTTTTACTATCGAAGCGTAATAATTAGGAGAAATAAAAGTAAAAAAAATGGTTTTAATTCCACCCCAGCCTAGAAACTAAATTTTTGTAACCTTGAGTAATTATTTTTAAAAGTTGAAAATCAATTATTAGTAAGAAACATTTTAAAACCAAGCTTTTTATTAAATGCTCAAAAAAGAAGAAAATAAACTTTAAATTAAATGAAACTCGTCAATATTTTACGTAACATGATTTTTATGGTATACAAGCTTTTTGCGCATAAATATCTGTTATTTGATCTTGACATAATTATACGATAAAAGCTTACATAGAATTTACATTATGAATGTAAAAAATAAATCGATAGGCTGGATTTAATTTAAAGTTAATTTTCTTCTATTTACAGGTTTTTTTTAAATGTTTTTTTTTTTACTAGAAATTAATTTTTTTTAATGTTTTATGTGCAATGAATTTTTTTCAATAATATCAAAATTTTGTGTATATTTTTTGTTAAAATAAACCATAATTAAATTATATATCATCTTGTTTTTATTAGGGCGAATGATTTAGGTAAAACCTTTTTTGTTGTTGTTGTTGCTTTGGCATATAAGGAAGAAGTAGTGAAGAACAGTCACCAGTCAACTTGTCATTATAATTTTATCAAATCAAATGAATTTCGTTAGAAAATTAGCACTTTTTGGTACAAAAACATTTAGAAAATGTCAATCAATTTTCATTCAAAATGATAAATTAAATGTTTATACTGTGGTTTGTTTGGAGGTAGAATTTAGATTACTTTCAGGTTAGTTAACAAAAAGGTTTGTCTCATCATTTCAAATAAAATGACTAAGGTATTATATAAGGTATTCACACCTTTTTTTTCGTTATAAATAGCAACAATTTGTACATAATTAGATATTCGTTGTAAAACTGTTTTTGGTAATCTGGTAGAAAAAAAAAAGCCATTAATGTTATTCCAGCTGGGTACATACTTACTAAACATTCTATTAAATTGTTTTATTTTTAGTATTCTAAAAATATTGCATTGAGTATATAAATATGTCTAATTTTAAAATTTGTTAGTACTTAAGTCCGACAATTGTTTAGTTAATTATTAATTATTAAATGTGGAAAAAATTGGAAAAGTTAGTGGCTCCAACGATTTAAATTCGGAATACTCACAAAACATTTCTCTGGAAAATTTTCAACAAATCATAATTAATAATTAGTTTTTTTGAATTATATGGTTTGCTTCCCATTTTATTTGCTTACAAAAAATAGCAGTTAAATATAGTTCAACACTTCTATCATTTTGGCAAGCTTTTAGACTGTTTCGAAAAAAATATTGTTTTTAAGAGAAAGTACATTATGCAAATGAAAATGGTAGTTTTTAACTGAAAAATAAGTAAGATCAGATATAAAATTCAATTAAACTGTCTATTAAATTGATTGTCAATAATGATAAAACGTTTTAGATAGATGAAAAAGCTTTAAAACAGTTTAAGTAAAAAACTTGTGGTGATACGATGAAGTCAACTTTATTATAATGAAATTGAATGGCAAACTATGAAATAGAGTTGGACCAAAGCCAAATGTTTTCTAATATGTAATATTTACCAAGTAGTATTAAAAAATTGTTCTACACTTAAAGTTCTACGTTATACCTACTACTACGAGATAACTATTTTATGAATTCATAATTAAGTTGTTAATGTAAAATAATAATCTTTTTGATGGTAATATTATGCTAGCTAGCTAATTAATGTAAGAGGTTTCCATCGACCGCTATAAACTTTCATCCACTGATTATTTCGGATTTATTTCAAGAAGCTGAAAGGACAGGTACAATATGCTAACTGATTGTAACAATATTGTTTTTTGATGATGATGGGAATCAAATCCACAATCTCAACAGGTCACATCATAGTCGACACACTATCGTGGTCAGCTGTAACTATTTTGATGAAAATATTAGCATAGTTATGTTAGACAAGTTGTATGAAGAGTACCTTAGACGAAAACTTGATTTATTGGTTTCTCTAAAAGAAAAACTTTGATATTTGTTTACGTACTCAAAGAGTATTTGAACAACTAACACTGTTAATATTATCTTTATTTATATTCTTCTAGAGTTTGTTTCATCAAGTCCTACAAATCATGTTTTTACTTTGCTCTTAGAAACAAACGAAACTTGTTTTCGGTTCTGATATTAAATATCTTCTATAGTTGAAAGTTTTTATCTTTGTAAAGTGTTGTCGTAAACTGCAATGCAACTTCTTTAAATGTAAAATTTATAGTTGCGCATCCTTCATGTGCAAATATTTTATAAAGTTTTGTTTTGTCGTTTTAGTATTAACATTTGTTGAACAATGACTGTACGTCTATGAAACGTAAGCATATAAATTCAGTTCTAAATATTAAAAATAATGCTGCATTCAAACACTATTTGAGTGTTATCTAACGAATATATTCAAGCTTATAGAGTTTTGGTAAATTGCTCGTGAGACATTATATTGAAATACCAATAAAATTGATGGTTTCATTATGACCTTCATGTCTCGAAAATCGCAGGTTGGATAAATTAAAATGCAATGCCTTATTCACTGAGAAAATTTCTAAATTGTAATATTTTGTTTAAATTAATAAGATTTATTAAAAGGGTGAGATCGTTATTAATATTCGTCCTAATGTACGCTTTTTTTAAGTTAATCTCGGCATTTTCTTTACAAATGTCACAGTTTTATAAAAATTCAAGAATTCAGTATTTCGTTATTTCCAGATAACTTTGCCAATCTTTCTTTCTATTTTCCTGAATTATTATCTTAACCTGAAGCAAGTTTCGTTTTTCGTATAAAATATATGATTTAAAGTCTGATTAATGTATATAATTAAATGGATAGTTATTTAAAAAAATAATATTAATTAATATTTTTTCCAGATAATTAATTACCTATAATTATTTAAACATCAAATATATTGTTTTTAATAAAATATTATATCAATATTTTTTAATATCTAGGTACGCTTCACTTGGTAGCTTGGTATCGCATATTCCCAATATCAACCGCATTCCAAAAAAAAAAAGAAATATGTAGGTATTTATAGAAACACAAATAAACCTAATTAGTTTCAACCAGACAATATAACGATCATTAGGTGTTATATTTAGAATCGAAATATTATTTGTAAACCGAAAAAAGAAAAAAGATATTGGATTAAAACTTTTAAACTGATACTTTTTGAAAAAATTAGCGATTGATACATTTTTGACTTGCCAAAGATAAATTTTTATGAAAAAATCAAGGATTATCTGGTAAAATTAATAATATTATATAATCGAAACATAAAAAATAATATAATCGAAAATCTTGTTTTTTTATAATGGTAACCTTAAACCAGCATCAAAATAGTTTTTAGATAAATACCGCTGTATATTTAAATTAAATTTTTTAAAATTGTGCTCAATATTTGATCAGTCAATCAAATGCTATCGATTTTGAATCGCCCATCAAAAAGACTGCATGGTATAGACATTAAATAAGTGATGATGAGTTGTATAAGAAAGCTACTGGTTTATCTAATAAAGGTGATATTTACCATGAATATATAATTTATTCAATTAATATGTATGTATATTGAGTTCATTTCGAATGTTATTTTGAATAATGAAACATAATTATTTATATAAATAATAATTAAATTGTATATTTTTAGTAATTAATATGTTAAATTATTATTATTTATTAAATATTTTGTATAGATAATTAATAAACAAATTTATTTTATTTGAATCTAAACCAAAATAAAATACATAATAACTATATATAATAATTTTATATTTATTTACCTACAAATATTATTCATAACCTTAAAATTAATATTATTATAATTATTCACAATTCTTGAATTAATTCAGATATTCATATTTTATTATAGCTAGCTGATACCTGCGGCTTCATCTGAAAAGTACTGACTAAAATTCTAGTTTTTATACTTCGCATGGGACAGTTACAAATTTCCATCGAATAAAAATGTTGGAAAATGCTCAAAAACATTAATTTTTTATTCGTAACAAAAGTACCAATCATGCGTATCAAACTTTCAAAAATTGGCGTTGTGTCTTAGGCGGAAAGAGTAGCTAACAAAAAAACATGCGCGTATTCATGATTAAAATTATATTGGGAGTACGGTAATTAAAATTGTTATTATATAATATAAAATATATACCTATATTATGTTTATGTTATTATGTTTACAATATCAACAAAATATTATCAACATTACAATCTATCAGTTATCAAATCTTTTATCAATAGCTATCTATCTATGTATCAATTCATCAATTATTAATTGAATTCTAACCACTAATTTGATTATTTATTGCCTCATATTAATTCAAGCATAGTTTTTGATTATTTATCTCATCGAAAATCATTGTTTTCACTTGAAATCCAACATTTTATAGATGATATAAAATACGTTTTGTGAATAAATAAATTTTCATTCTTTAATTTTTGAAATGAAAGACGAAGATGTAGATTTTTGGTTACACGTCGATATTTCTTTATAATAAAATCATTTGTTCATTTCGTTGCCGATCTGCTTTTCGCTTGTTCTACAGTATCTGGTATTCAGATAAAAGTAAATTCTATTGGCCATCATTAAGATTCAAGTTATTATTCTTGTTTCATTTGAGATTCACGCCATTTTTCCTCCATTTATCCAGCCAATCTAGTCATGTAAGAGGTTCATTATTTCTCTCCTAGGAGTATTTTTTTCTGAGATTTAAGTTAATTATTTGCTTAAATTACAATCTTTAACCACGAGACACCTTACACGAACGGCAGTCGGCTTAAGTTGATTAGAAAAATTAATCTCCAATCAATATAGTGATATCATCAGCCAGACCGCAATCAATAATAATGAAATAAATAAATTTGTACACATTTTACATGATTTTGATTTCAAATGAGAATTCAATTCCCAATATATTGTGTTCACCATCATTATGTGTATAATGAAATTTTTAATTTCATAAAAATGTAAACATACAAAAATAATCAAATTTGATTTCCCTTTGGACATTCACCACATTACACCACACACTACACCACCAGTGCATACCAGTTTTAGTAAGTATCAACAAACAGGAATAAAAATATTTTACAAATTTGTGTATTATAACTTCAACACAAACAACAAAATATTTAACTTGATCTTGGGGGAATTTAATTTTTTTATTAAATTTAAAATGAACAAAGAGAAAACAGATAAGAAAAATATATCTGAACGATTGAAAATTATAGTTGGACTTTATACGAAAACTATTTTTCTAGACATACAAATGTATATTCAAAATTTTCATGGTGATTTTTTCGTTAGAGAACTTCAATACGAACAATTGATGCTACGGAACCATAAAATTTAATATTTTATACTAAAAAATTAGCATTTTTATTAGATAAAAGCTACTAAAAGTATTAAAATTTTGTATAAGATTTTTGTAACAAAACAAAAATATACAAAACAGTCATGATATTATTAGGTTCGTATCGTATGAAGTGAACTTTTGTTATCAAAAGCATTCAAAAAGCCCTGTAGAGATTACTTTAATTATTATTATTATAATTACAAGGAGGAGGTACTTTTATTAATCCAGCCACATATATAGAAGAACTAAAACACAAAGAAAATGTCCATTCATGTCCGTACGGACAGACATTAATAGTTTTTAGTTCTTTAACAATTATATGACATTGAACATAACAAAGAAAGCAGTTAGATAAGGAACGCAATATAATATTATATATTATCATTGTTACTATTCTCTTTTCTGGTTCTGGTTTGTGTGTATTCCTGTGTATTCCTGTAGGCGAAATAAAAACATTACTCTAAATATGATTGTAAGACTTGGTTTTAATAATCACTAGTTCTCACAATTTAATTCTCAAATGCTTGTCAATTTAAATAATGTACGATTTTAATAATTCAGTTTAAATAATTATCAAACAAGACCTTTAATATTATTGGATTACCTTAACAATCTTTACTTTTCAAAACTTTTATAAATGGGTCTAGGAATCAGTCGATTCAAGTTTCGTTCAGGAAATCATTGTATATAATTGTTTTATTCTCATTGGTGTTTGCTAAAGGCGACTGAAGATGCCTGAAAAACTTGTAAAAAAAGATTTTATTTCTTAAGGTCTCTTAGGGGCAGGATCTATTTTAAATTTATTTAAAAACAATTGAAGATCAATTAACACAGTTAATTGTTTAGATTCTCGATATTTTGGTTCAGTATCAAAGTTTGAACTATTTTTAATTATTAGCATTCATAAAATACTCTAAATATCTAGTCCATGCAGTTATAAATACATGTATTATAATAATGTCTATCGGAATTACATATGTGGTTATGAGCTAAATTTGAGCCGAAATTGTGGCAAATATAAACAGTTTATGAAACAATATTTCGAACAAAGGTTGGTTATTTCGAAAAAATAAATATTTTGTGTCATTGAATTTTTCTTCTATCTTCAATGGTTCAAAAGTTGGATCATGGATCGTCATGGATCATGGATCAGAGTTGCCTAGGTAACCTATGGGCAGGCCAATTGGAAAATTGGCCAATTAGATAATTCAATGAACGTCTATAACAATATTTTGTTTAAGCGTTCAACATTTTCTAGCTTTACAAAGTTTTAACTAAAAGTAATATACTCTTGATTCATTGTATATATGCCGAGTATAACAACTTAAAATGTATATGAAAATTTAAAGATTTTTCTCTACCATTCCGTAGTTATCTTACTTACGATTTGCTTGTTGAAATTTTAAAATAATTATCAAGTAAGATGGATTTAGTTACCTGAAACAAAAGAATTTTAAAATTAGAAATCAATCTTGTATTTTAATTAAAATTTAAGTATTAGTCACAGTTTATTAAATTTACTTTACTTTTTTTAAAACTATGATTTCAGTAATTCATTTGAAACCACACAAATTTTATTAGGACGTGTTACATTATTTTTACGAATGCTATATCTGAACCTCACACAACTAGGATATTTCTCATACTAATTCGAAATTTTTTTCTTGTTCACATTAAAGCAACAACAATAATAGTAATAATAGTAATAATAATAATCATAATAATAATAATAATAATCTTTTATCTATTTTGTTTTATGACAAGAAAATTCTTGCTTTCATTATTAGAGCGAAAATATTTTCCCTGGAGAAATTATGAATGAATATCAAGTATACTACTAGGGAAATAAATAAACTACAAGAAATAAATAGTTGAATTGGTTCGTTATACGTTACGTTACGTTACAAAACATTTCTACTACTGTCTACTGCTACGAGTTATTTATACTGAACTGACTACCAGTGATTTGGGATCAGGTTGGCAAAAATATTTAATTCTGTGATTTTAGAAAAATTTTTTAACTTTTATAAAATTATTTTATAATAATGGGCAATCTTCAGAAATGTCACAACAAAATTTAAAATAAAAATGAAAATTTTATTGAACATGAACAGAAAGCTTTATTATTTTTTCCTATACTGTAAGAAAGTCAAAGCTAGCTTCAAAAAAAGTCATATGGCATCAGTTAGAAACATCACAGAGTTTTAATGACATCATTTTACATGGCTTCTTCAGCAATCTAAAATTTACACATATTTGTATTTACATCTGTGTATTTTTATTTCCATAGTTTCGTGTATATTTTGATTAAAAAACTAATAAAAAAGACACGAAAATTTGTGAAACGAATGAAAATAACTGAATATTATAAAAATATTGCATGGTTCCCAAGTGTAAAACTACGACTGTCAGTAAGTAATGCAGATTATTTGTTTACAATCAGATAATCTTATAAATGCCACAATCATATTAAGTGTTAATATTTTATAATAAACCAAATAAATTTGTGATAAAAAATTAAATCTATTATGAATCATAGATTTACATCTAACATTGGATTTGAGTATTTATTTAATTCGTTTTTAACACGCTTTTATTAGCTTCACTCGTATGTTTGTTTGTCTGTAGGTAACTCTCTGAAGTTGGCTGCAGAACGCATCTGAACGGATCCTTTGCATGAGAGTAATAAAGATAGAGCTAGTGCGCGAACTACGCATGCATGCGTGTTTTTTTAGTTTTTTTAAACTATTATATTATATTTTATTATATTTAATTATACTTTTTATATTGTTTATATAGCTGTTTTGTTTATATATTTTGAATAGATATTTATACTTGAGTGAAGTGCAGCTCGTCGTAGACCCCCAGAGTATATCTAATCTATCTATCTATATCTGATAGATAAATTGTACGATAAATAAAATAACAAAGATAAACATATAGATGAGTTTATGATTGTCTTAATGAACGTTCACGTAGGTAGAGGCATCAAGCAATAACAAACAATTTATTTTATTGTTTGTAAATAGAAATAATTTTTATTTCTTTATATTCTAGTTTTAATTTGTTTATTGTTATACAGTGTGTATCATGAAGAATTATTTTTATTTTAATCAATCTATAAATGTTCATTATTAGTTAAAATTCTGACGATAGGTTTAAGATAGTGCTAGCATTGAACTGTAGGTAATTTAAAATACTATATATTTCACCAAATTTCACCATAATTTTTCTATAATAATCATATAATTTATTGAAATTATTAATTACGATTGAAATAGCCACTGGAAGGCTATTATGACGTCATACCTTAAGGATTGCATCAAAAGAATCAAAGTCATCATAGCCTTCCAGTGGCTATTTAAATCGTAATAAATAATTTTAATTAATTATGCATAAATAAAAGTAATTGCTGAATTAAATGGATTAATATCAATAGAGCAAATTTACTATATTAAAAAAGAAATTTAGAAAAAAGCAGTTATTAGCTGAGATATAAAGAAAACAGTTTTTATAATTTTGATTGCAAATAATTCATTAAATAATTACTTATCACCAATTACGGATCCTGATACAGCATTTTGGGAACAATTTTTTTAGATTTAGTAAAATAAATTTTATTAAAATTCCACATTAATTTATTTGCAGTACTGTCACTAGTCATTATTTGTATAATTGTGACATATAAAACGAATAAAAAATATAATAATGAAATATGTTTTATGATATAAAAGCTGTAAATTATAATAATGGTTATCTTCATATCAGTTATATTTATCATGATATGTACCATAAGACAACAAATGATTATTATCATTGATAATAATAATTACTTAAGAATATATAAAACATCGATATTACAATGAATGCTAACTAATTATTATAATAATAAAACCTTTTGTTATATTTCTAAGAATAATAATAATAATAATAAATTGTTGTTGACAAGGTAACTACATTGTTATTATAACAAACAAGTACTTAATTAGTTAGCATGTCTATCGTTAGAATTCACTTATAGCTTAGTAGCTAGGTAACTAGCGCTAGTTCTAACTAGTGAAATGTATTTAATAGGTATAATTATTTAAAGCTTTTGTAAATATTTTAATAACTATGTTATTACACCACCATTAACAAATGCAATTCAATGCAACTGCAGTTATTAAATCACTTTAATATGCAAACTGTTAATATAAATTCATTGCCTATATAAAGTAAACAATTTTGAAGGATATTCAATATAGAATAGTTTTGCAAATTTTATTGTATTTAATAAAAAAAATTCTCGTTTTAACCAAATTAATGTTTTTCAAAATAAATTCAATCATTAAAAGGATGTTTATTTAGGGGTGCCACAAAGATTAATTCTGGGTTGTATCTCATTTTATAATATTCTAGTTGTAACCCATGACTTTGTTGGCGTGGAATTATCATGGTACTTTATTTAAGACAGAGCCATCTACTAATAATGGTGTCTTTCTAAATAAAGAACATAGTTTATGAAGAACTTTCCTTCAAAAAATTATCAATTCGGACAAAAAAATTATTTTTTATTTGATTTAATTTTTATAGATCATTTCGAAAATTAAAAAACTTCATTTCATTTTGAAATAAATTTTTTTAAATGAATCTTTGATTCAATTTTGAAAAATAATATCCATCCAACGATTGGGTAATTGATTCCTGAAATGTTATAATTTTTGGATTATCTAAAAAACAAATAGATAAATGTTTGGGTAATAAATTTTAATGGTCATAATGATAAAAAGAAAAGTACATAGAATTATTTTAAAAATGTTTTATTATAACAATACGAAAGAAGTGTTTGTCCTTTAGCACCTGAAACTAGGTAGGTGTTTCTACTTGAATGTATTCCAAACATTGAAGAAGTATCAAGAAGAAACCAATTATAAAATATCCTTTAGTTGTTACAATCCATCTTACTTTTACACACAAAAAAAAATTTACAATTGAAATTTTATTTTCCACATATTCTATTGAAAGCTTGACACAAGTAAGAGCATAGCGACGACTACAATACAGTACTGTACAGTACAGTGAATAAGTAGCATGGTTGAGCTTAAAGCACACAAAGGACAGATAAAAGAAAATAAAAAGAAAAAATGAAAATAAATTTAATACACACATTAAATCACACCAAAACCTAATTTATTTGTGAGATGAGCTTTACAAAATACTGTAACAGATTTAAATTGAAAAATTTTATACATAACAGGCAACAAAATATTATCTACAGTTAAACTGCTGTAATACAGTTAAACTACACGATACAAGTAGAGTATACCGGGGATCAAAGTCATTTGTTTCTTTTTATTAAGCATTAAATTTGGTTATCGTTTAAGAATTTGTTGAACAACTTTAAGTTTGTTTCTATCTGAATGTTGTTTCGCCTATTTTACTCATTCAGGCGTGCAAAACTAAAGATATTGATAATTTTTTAAGTAAACATTAGTGTTTGGGATGGTCCAAGAAGACAGCGATTGCTTATATGGTGTTATTTCTGAGAAACGATCACTTGATTTTGATGAAATTTTGTATGTACAAGCACAAAATAGGTTTACTCATGTCCTGAAAATTTTTATTGAAAAAATCTGAAAAATTGATATTTGGGAAGAAGCGAAAAATGAAGCAGGAAGTCACTCAATCGATTAAAACTGTTTAAAAAAAAAATAGTAATACATTATGAACGAAGTTCTGTGTCCATTGACAGTGTGTTTTAAAAACTTAAAAGAATTTTCAACATATCATGACTTTGTCATATGAAACAGTTCAGTTACCGCTAGTGATAACCTTCCCATATATAAGTGAACCCCAGTCTCCCTCAATAGTATTGTACCATACTTATTTATATAATAATAGATGTCATTTAAACACTATGATTATTAACAAGATTTATTACACTCACTTTTTATTACATCAAATTTCGTTTTCAACATTCTTTTATTTTCTATAGAAGCTTCTGTTTTTTTTTTATATGCTTATTTTTATATTGCGAAGCTTTAGTTTGCTGGTTCGCGTGTTTAGGTGATCAAAATATGTGTGCTTTTTATTTAATGAGAAATATCTGCTGGAACAAACAAGGAAATTATTTGATGAAAACCGTTGAAAAATAAGTTAAAAAAAATTGATGCAATATTATTTTATTGAGATTAAATAAGATGGTTTATTAAATTTAGTAAAAATTGTCTTTCTAAAGCTTGAAAATATTAAAAGACTTTTCTATATATCTCTCTTTCTGTCATGGTGATGATAAAGATGGGTTGAATGGAATCATGACATTTGTATGAAACTTTAAGAGATAAAACATTATTTTTTGGAATATCTTACTTGATAAAGATCTTGTTTTACGCTCAATCCTCTAAATTGTGGGATATCAATTTTGACTTTTCAATTTCTACGTATACAAGACGATTCAATGCATAATTTTTGAGGTGTTACCAGAAATCACGTTTGGGTTATTAAATTATTAAATCGTTTGATGCGAAAATATGACCCCAAATCAAAGTAATTATTATTGATATATCAAAATAAATTCTCTTTGTAGTTTTTTAAAATATGGAGAGACCTTACAAACATTGAACTTTCAATAAAATTTTATATTTGAAAAAATATTACTGATATCAAATAATTTTTTTTTTATGAAAAATAATGACAGTCAATTATTATTGAGATTTACGTCACGTAAAAGAAAAATTTCTTACCGTAAGCTTTAGGCTTCTTTAATGGTTAATAAAATTTAAATAATGATGAAAACAGATTAGTAATAATAAACAGCGAAAACAAAATAGAATAATGAGTTTTTTTATATACAAAAATGAATTGAAATAAACTGATGAATGAGTTATCCAGATGATACTGGATTAATTTTGGATCTAATTTGTTTTCATAACTTCCAAAATTCATAGTATAAAATGTTTTATCTTGACTAAGTTCTACCTTTCTCATTGAGGCTTTACTTCTGTAAGCGCATTCTTAACAAATGATAATACTGAATTTTTAAGATGCGCGTGCATCATCGTCACACAAAATTCACAGATTGAAGCTGTTGTTATGATTTATGTTACCACTTAATGTAAGAAAATATATATTTATTTAATTTTTCAAATTTAAACTGAGCTTTATTGACTGTGTTGACTATTCTTCTCCAGTCCTTTTATTATTTTAATGTAATTAATTATTTGCATGCGATTTTTAATAATACTAAAGAAGTGCAACTTCTGACGCGCGTACCTAACGTATACGCACCCATTTTTTTATCGTTATTAGAAATTCAATCGCTTCTAGCATGTTGAATTCTTCATTTTCATCACCAAAAATTATAATTAAAAAATAAAATTTTGATAGAATTAAAATAATTATTTGGTACAATTTATGGTTATTTTTGTGATAGTGTTTTCAAGATTAAGTTTGTTGATCCGTACTTGTAATGAATGGTATTAAGAACTAAAATAATGTTAACAAACTAAATATTCTATTTTTAGTATCAGTAGCAACAACTAATTAAGCTAATTAGCATGAATTAATGAATATGTTTTAATAATTTAAGTAGATGACTAAATTGAAAATTAATTATGTTTATTTTAAAACTCAGTACCCGTAAATATAAACAGTTTTCTATTCTTGCGATGGCCAAAGTTCCAGCTCGCATGCTTGTGGCTAATATTTATTGAAAAAGTTACATCTAAAAAGGTGTCAATTGTAATTTCGATCTTTGGAGAGAAAATATAAACTTTCTATCCTAAATTTAAAAATGAACTGATTTGATACCGCTTGTTACGTGATGATTATATTTTTTATTCATCAAAATATTTGCAATCAATAGATATAGAATTCTAGAACTGGTGTTACGTATTTTTATGTGACTCTTGGGATACAACCAACAAAATATTTTGTTTTTATCTATCCCTAAGGAAAGACAACATATTTATTTTGACATTATTTGTGTATAAACTCTACTAGATTTAATGTATTTGACACAAGCACGTACTTATCAACAAAATATCGCACGTATCTGTACTTGATGTAATCCTAATATTTTAACAACTTATACCTGAATTATTACCTGAGATTATTTTGGTCATCAATCAAAATTTACCTACAAACCATTCAGCAAAACACGTTTGAGACTGAAACATTTAGAATTGTTTAAAGATTTTGAAAACACGAATCAAAATTTAATTTATGCTTTCAATATTTACAAACTTTGATAAAAATTAATATATTCATAAACAAATTAAAACATGTTCAGTACAGATTTTTGAAGTTATACTTCTTTTGGCCCGTTTGGCTGAGAATAAATTTGTGAGCTGCAAGTGCACGATCCCATAAAAATGAAATAATGAAGTTGGCTACAGAATAATGTAAGAAAATATATATTTATTTAAACTGAGATTTATTGACTGGTTGACCATCCTTCTCTAGTCCTTTTATTATTTTATTGTAATTAATCATTTGTATGCAAATAAAAATTATTTTATAACGATGCCAAAGAAGTTTAACTTCTGATGCGTGTGCATAAAGTACAGACTCACATTTTTTTAAATAAAAAAGTTGTATGAAAACCCTACTAAATTATTAAGTTATATAAGTAAAGAATTATTTGATAACTCGTTTATAAACTGCTGCTAATTATTAGCAACAGTTAATAATAATAATAATGTATATAATTAGTGAAGTTAAATTGAATTGAACAATATGAGATTGAAATAAATCAATAATTAATAATGGTAGATAGGTTTGTACGAGTATTAATTAGGTTGGGAATATTCAAATAATTAAATCATTAAAAATATATAAATTTTATAATGATATAGATGCTGGTATACAATTTAAAGCACATAACAGTAAGTTCAATTCAAGCTCATTAAATAACAATAAAATATATAAAAGTAACCCTCTTCATCTACACACAGGTCTGGCCACAATCAACATTTTGCGATAATTATACTTTATTACAAAATTTCTTCTTGCCTCTTTCTCAATTTGTTCATTACTCCTTCATTACAAAACATTTAGTAAACAAGGCTTACAAATGTTTAATCAACCTATTGGTGAGTTGTAAATACGAGCATTTTAATGTTAATTGGTTAAAAAATCTAAATAAATTAGACTTACTTCTTTTTTTTTTACGTAGTTTTTTTGTCTATACAATATTAATATTCAATAAACCAACGTCATTCAGGGACGGATCTATACTTTGAAAAGTTGCATTCAGCGCCAGTCAATCTATAAACAAAGAGACACTATCATAACTAATTTTTCTGGCGCTCTCTTCTGGCTGCGCCCGTGGCAATCTGTTTCTTCTGCACTATACTCCCTCAAAAAAGTGTTTCGGAAAATGGTTTCACACAGGAAATGCTTTAAGACCGTAATAAAATGAACAAGTATGTTTTGTATCAAATAACTTTATATAATAGAAGTAATAAATTAAATATGATATCAATAACCAAATATTAAAAATATATAAAAAAAAAAAGCACATTTTATTTAAATGGAATGGAAAAATTTTATAAAACTTTATAATTTTTAATAACATTCATCCATCATCAATTTAATAGAAATTTTTATGTTTGATATTTCACACACAAAAAAAATGACTCAAATATTATCTACCATTATGGTTGCAAGTAAAAATATTCTATTTAGGTAAGATATATATGTTAGGTGTTGATGTGGGTGCAAGCGAACCAATAACAAATGAGTATACGAGACGACTTGATTTAAAAAAAAAAGTTACAAAAAAAGTAAATTATTTTATGAAATATTACTTCTTAAAAAACCCAACTTATATAAAATATATAAAAATATGAGAAAACTCTCTCTTATTTAAAAGATGAACAAAAAATAGAAAGTTATTATTTAACAACAAAGTGTGGAGAAAATTGTAAAACCATTATTCATAAATTTTGTGTTGTTATTGAAAATAACTAAGAACGAACGCATCGCTAACATATTTTGATTACTTATTTTTTTTTTTTTTTTAAAAGTAATTTTTGTAATGACTTTTTATAATTTTTTTATTTAAAATTTGATGCGAAATTTAAAGATAAAAAATAATGTCTTGTCAAAAGATTTGTAATTATAAATATTGTACAAATATACAAAATATATCAATACATGCATTGTCAAATATTCATGGAAGGTTTTATTGTTTTAGCAACTCCATATATAATTATTTTTATGCTTTTTAATTAAGGTGTATTTGTGCTGGATTTCAGATGATGAAAGAATATAACAGTATATAAAGAGACGTTTCATGAATACAAGTGTCTAAATTATCTTGAACGTGTTGTAATTACATGTTTTTTGAATGATTTCTTTTTGATTTTGTAATTAAATGTAGCAAATATTGCATATTTTAATTACAATACTTATAAAACTGTACTGAAACTGTATGTACAGTTCATGAGTTAAATGTTTTTAGTTGAATAAAAACGATTTATTATTTAAAAGTTTTATTAAATTTAAAAAGTGAATAAAATAAAATAAAATTATTTCATTTTATCTTACTTTGCATTTGACAAATTAAAAGTGATGACAAAAATTATTTATACTTTGAAATAATTCAACATTCTATTTACTGAATCTACTGAATGTACCAACAAAATCTTATTCACTGTGGCACCTCTATTTTTGTAACGAAACCATGCCAAAATATAGAAACTCTGTAAATATAATAAACTCTGTAAATAACACTGATATTAGACTGATAAAATTACCTCATATACTAAAACTAACTTCTTATTCCGGTTGATTAATGCTTTTTTCGAAGTTATACTTCTTTAGGAGCTTTATGAAAAAATCATGAGAGTGAAATTTTAAGATGCGCGCGCATCAGTGTCACACTAAATTCACAGGTCGAAGCTGTTGTTATAATTTCCCTTTAATTATTTTATTGTAATTAATTTTTTGCTTCCAATTAAAAATTCGTCTGATGCACGTACGTAAATTCACTCATCCATTTTTTTCCTGAATGTTTTTAAGTAAATAAACATGCCCAATCAATAATTGGAAAGCCCTAATCAATATGTCGAACAATAAGAACGAACAAATTTTGCTGCTATCATAAACCGTTTGTTTTGCACATCAGATTTAATTCCATGTGGTAATAAATAAAACTTTACAGGAAATACAATACAGTTAATTAAATGAAATTGCAAACAAAGGAAGGAAGGAAGGACACCCTGTAAGGAATCTATTGGATGTTATAATAAATTAAACGAGTTGCATATTATATTATATCATCGTATTGTATATAGTGAATTGAATTGTATATTGTGAGCTAACAGCACGATTACACTAACGCTAACGCTATCTACGGTTAGCGACTGATCATGAGTGACGAAAAATTATATGAATATACTGCAACAGAATTGAATTTTATAGAATATTCTAAGTGTACAGAATGTTTCACAATGTAAAATTACTGTAGAAAAAATTATAACATTTTGTTGCTTCCCAGAGAAGAATTCTCTTTTTATGGGCCAAAAAAAAAAAAAACGAGTATCGATCCCACTTAGATACACTGCCGTAGAGCTATATAGATTATGAAACTGCAGAATACATGGGGAAGTTTGCGTAGCAATTCACTGGACTAGCAAAATTTTTCATCAATGACTATGTTTTGGAGCATGGTGAATTATGAAACGAAATATATTATATCTAGGAAATTTTACCGTGGGCGGGATTATTGGTACAGAATATTATCTTTGTAACTAACCTAAGAAAAATAGATGTCTTTTAAATATTTCCATGAACTCATAGACATCGTTTTGAATCCATTGAACCTTTACAAGAAAATATACTTCTTGGAAAGTATCGTAAGCTGTATATATTATTCGTTGATGATTGGAATAAAACGTTATTAAATAAGAATATCAATTCGTACACATCCTGTACATGTTTAATGATAATCAAGAGTCGACGTTGTTGTCATACTGTTAGATTAGATACGGATCCTTCAACAGAATGATAAATAAATCTATTTGATTCTTTTGTATTCGAGATAGAATAAAATTTAATAAAATTAAAAAAAACAAAATCAAATAATAGATCTACACATTCAGTTTGCTATCGTAGCTATTCTATGAAGTCCCAATGCAAGCATTGTAATTATACTTTATTATCATTATTATTATTATTATAAAAACTATATAGCTAAGTGAATTCTGTTTTCATCTTATTTTGTTACACATTTAATGAGATAAACTTCATTCGTATTATATAGTTTTATTTGTTTTTGTTTGGAACTACTGGTTTATTTTATAAGTATAGTTATAATAAAAAGTGTTGTGTTGTATCAGCATTATTATTATTATTTGAGATCAGATTTATATGATGTTAATACCAATAAAAATGTTCAATTACTTTGAGAATACTAGAATTATTTCACAAAGCTTTCAACTTAAAAAAAACCTGAAGCTTATGGAAGACTGTGAAGACAAGATCATTTTCCATAGACAAATTCTTATAAAAATTATCATATTTCGTCAAGGGTAAAAAAAAGTTTTTTGTATTTTACGAGATTTTCTTGAAAAATACAAAAAAATTCCTATAAATGTGAAAAACTAAATCAATTCTACAACGGCTTCAATTGGCTTAAAAAGTAATGACATCCTTGTGGGATGCCAGTTCCTAGATATTAGGATCTTATTTCTATAGTTTCGTATAGGTTTTTTTATATTCATGTGTTTTAAGTTTTTTTTTACACTCAAACAAATTATAATTGAAGCACCAATTAAAGTAATTTCTACATCTAGTTTTTCACAAGATTTTTGGATTAATTACACAGCCATAGTGATAACTATGACTCGATTTTTGTTATTTCGGAGCATTTTTGTGTGCTACAAATTTGCTCAATCCAATTAAATTGGTCTAATCCAATTAAATATGCCAAAATTAGAACAAAAACTGAAACAAAATATTTAGACGTATTTAATTCTGATTTTAAAGTGTTTTGAAATCACATTCTCAGTATGGATCTCAGACAGAATATACATATTCTTAAATTTCCATAAGAATCTGTAGTTAAATAATGTGTACCTTAAAAAATAATAAATCGTATCTATTCAATTGTTAAAAAGATAAAAAGTCAGATCAACAAAGTAAGTAACCAAGTTACAATAACAATAAACGTAATGTAATAGTAATAATAGTAATAATAGTAGCTATCTAACAATAGTTTTGTAAAGATAATTCTACTAGTACTTATTATAAAAATTATTAAACTTGTATTGAGTTTTAAATTTTGTTTGTTTCATCTTATTTGTTTGTTTACGATAACACATGATAATGATATGAACGACGTACGCTACGTGTACATTCTACGTATATATTAATAATAGTTCTGTACAATACAATAAAACTATTATCATAATAATA
This sequence comes from Chrysopa pallens, assembly GCA_020423425.1. NCBI lineage: Eukaryota > Metazoa > Arthropoda > Insecta > Neuroptera > Chrysopidae > Chrysopa > Chrysopa pallens. The sequence goes on from JAEMTY010000058.1 coordinate 40,939, forward strand.
GTAAACGTAAATTTAAAGCAACCAAACGTAATATTAAACTTGTTTAAGTGTCATACATTTTAAAACTAGTCTACTTAAAGTTATTTATTCATACTATTTTTAAAATCAATTGTGATTTTGTTCATTCACAAATTGGGTCTTACTTTGTATACCCAAAGTACGTCACCAAACTCGCAATTCCATGTTCAAAATTGTTTTTTTTTAAATACTAATTTGATAAAAAAATATTTACAAAATTGATAAAAACAGTGCGTACAAAGCAAGCAAAGCATTTTATTATTGTGAGTGTGGTAACCTAATAAATTAGTTTCCTAAAAATACTAAAACCACATATGAGTTGGGTAAACGAATGGAAAGAAGAAGCATTCAAGTGTGTACACTTGAAATAATGAAAGTAGTCGAGCAAGGTTTTTGGATAAGAACAACGACTACAAACATAGATAGGGCAGAAGGCACATGGGTACAGGCAAGCTATGTGAAAGAAACGAAATTATTGTTAAACGAACTCTCAAACACATAACTAACAAATATACTTTATATAGGCTAGTCAAATTATTATCGAAACTAGAAAGAACTTTACTACTACTTTTTTATAGGCTAGGTAAAAACAATGAACAAACGTTTTCCAGTCTTAGCAGACGCGACCAGCATTCAATGGTAATTTCTTCATTTGCACCAGTTGTTTTTAAATCATGATGTCATTGACTATTAGATTTAAGGAACAGAGGAATAAAAAAATTATTATTATAATAAATTTATTTTTGGTTGTAATTAGATGAATATTACAAAACTAACTCTTCACTGTGCGTATTTTTGGGAGATCGTTTTTATTTGAGAAGGATACTCACCTAGGACGCATGAAGTGCAGAAATTGAAGATGCTTTGTCATACGTTCCAAAACGAGAATAAAAGATTTAACCTTCGCAAAAACTGTAATGGTATTGTGCTGGACACGTCGCACGAATAAGAAACTATAACTGGATATTATGCCAACTTGAATAATGTTTTAAAAGCCAGTGTTGATGAGTCTAAATGAACACACAACTCCATGTCTAACGTATCCACGTCCATACATACGTTCTGGGATGTTGTTGCTCTTATCATCATCACTTATCATCTATATGTTGTTGTGTTAGTTACGTTCATACACACACATAGAAAATGAAAGTTGTGGGTTTTGTTTGAGGTTCGTGATTAGAATTCTATTAAATGTATGTATATATGTGAACACACAATATTTAGAACAACATAGAAGACATATTATAATAGAAGAAGCATATAGATTCGAATTTAAATAGAAAATTTATTAATTGAACTTTTTAAAGTTCATTCATTCATTTCACTCATGAATAGTATTACTCGTTTTATAGTATTTGTCAAATCATTTTTACTATCAAATTCGGTAACGATGTCAATTATTAGTAAAGTCCTATCATTTGAAATCTCTAGGTTCGTGATTTGTTGAAACAGATGTTTGCTATCTACTTGGACTTTGGTCAGCGATAGCAAAAGTGAGTTAACTTTTGCAATCAATGAGTAATTCTTCATTTTCGATGAAGAACCAAGCCTTAGAAAATTAACATTTCATCTTTAATAGCAAGAAGGAAATATCTGAACCCCTTGGTTTTCTTTCTAAAATACCGTTTGAACAAATTTAAATTGCTTATTTATTAATTAATGCTAACTATTATGAGTATTCTCGAAATGTTGATGTGGAAGGGTTAAATATATTTTTAAAATATTTATAATCTACTAAGCTAGCTAGCTTTATCCCTCTCATCCCAACGCGAAAAAAGGAGTATAACTTAAAAACTGTTTTCTTGTGCGTAATGTGATCAATAATCAACCACAAAAAGTATTTTCATATTGGTATTATAATTAATAGTTGATATCAGTTGTTTTTTTTTTTGGATCATTATTGTCATAGTCCACCCAAGGTATCATAATTTATGGGTGGCCAATGTGTCTGTCTAACATACTTAACAAAACTAATGACTTTGTCATTGCAATACAAATATTTAACTATTATACATAGATATTATAGGTACTTATATATATACATAGATAAATGTTATGAATAGTTTGTTAGATGTGTATGTAGATGAACGTACCTTTATATTATAAAGGTTCTTTCATATCATATGCTGTTTGATATGACATACAAAGTCATTACTCATTACTTCAGTCCAAACGATATACAGATATAAGCTTTATATTATGTATATACTTATTATAATTGGTACTTTTTGTATTAAAATTTTTTATTTTATAAAAATTCATGAAATTACTCTCTCTAATATCGCAATTAAGTTAGCATGGAAATTTAATAAAATTTATTTAATCAAATCTAAAAAAAAATTGCTCCCAAAATGCTCTATCAGGATCCGTAATTGCACCATTGTAATTTATTAACTATTTGCAATCAAAATTACAAAATATAAAAAAAATTGTTGTCCTTATATCTCAGCTAATTTATAATATTTTCTATATTTTTTTAATTCAATTTGCTCCCAATTTGCTTTTTCAATTACTTTTATTTATATATAATTAATTAAAATAATTAATTACAATTTAAATAGCTACCATAAGACTATGATGACCTTGATTCTTATGGTGTGACTCTTAAGGTGTGACATCATCATAGTCTTACGGTGGCTATTTAATTTGCAATTAATATTAAATTAAATTAAAATTAATTATGCATAAATAAAAGTAATTGCTGAATCAAATGGATTAATAATAAGCAATTACGGATCCTGATAGAGCATTTTGAGAACAATTTTTTGAGATTTGCTTCAATAAATTTTATTAAACTTCCACGATAACTTAATTACGGTCAATCTAATATTATATAACACAAATGACTTTGTTTTTTCAAATTTTTTATAAAAATTCAGCTAAAACATGATAAAAACTCGAATTTGTAAAATACTAATTTTTTGTATATTTCGTTCATAATCAATTTAAAATTTAGACTAAAGTTAATATACCTTTATATATTTGTAAGATATAACGCAAATAAGGTAATAATAAACAATATTTAATATATAGATATATATTTATATATAATATATTTTATTTATAACTTGAAAACAGTAAAAATATGATATACAATTTAGTTAAGTTGTCGTTGCGTTGAGTTGAGTTGAGTTTGGTTTGGTGGGTTGTGTTTTATTTAATAATATTTACAATAATGAAGTAACAAGAAACAACATGAATTCGTTAACCAAAAAATAGATATTTTATATAATCTAATCTAATCTAATTTAATATGGTGTGGTGTGGTGTGGTATGGATGCCTTATTATTTTTATTTGGTTTGTTTCCAAAAAATATAAAAAGCACACACACAGTTGGATAATTCAAAATAATCAATTGAATTTATTTGATAAATGGAAATTGGTTTACAATATCAAATCAGAGATATATAACATTTATTATAGAATGTTTTTATCGAAATTGTCTTTTCTACTGGCAATTTGACATGACGAAAAACTGCTCTACAATTGAAAAATACGAATCTTAGACTATGATTTTACTTTTAGTAAAGGACTGGAGTGGAATGGTTTTCGTAATTCATTTTAAACAAGATTGATGAACGAATTGAAGGGTAAATGCACTCAAATTATCTGTATTAGTAAATATTTGTATTCTGTACAAATTTCAATTAGCCACGCATTTATTTTATTCAAAATTTCTAAAATAAGATTTGAAAGCTGTCTGGTTATAATTTATACAAAAACAAAGAATTTGAAATTTATAAAAGTTAAATGCATATTTTCAAAAAACAGGTTGGTCGCGAATGATAGACACTAAGACTAATTACCATTATACGAGACGTTTGATTTTGTGTTAAGACTAAAAATATATGCTAAGTTTTAACGTTTCTAGTAACCTTACTGTATCCAAATTTTTCGGGTTACACTTTCTTTGTTTAAAACGCCTTAATCAAGCTATGGCTGGATGATTTGTCTTTTATTATAACTTCAAATTTGACTAGACAAACTTGCGTAGCTTACTAGCCATGTGAGCTTCACGCGTTCCATCTATACAATAAGTGTAATGATTGTAAGATTGTTTGAAAATATAAATGATTGTACCATCTGGATGAAAGAATATACGATTTTCTATGAATTTTTCCCAGAAGAACTCTATAAATTCATTGATCAGTCTATGGTTTTTGTTAATCCTAATAGAATTGTATAATAGTATCAATTGTATGTGTGTCACACAGTGTCATATAGACCAGCAAGCACACTGACACACATACATACATAGTGTAACCCACAAAACTGATTTTATTAGAGTTTGTTTCGTCTGTTTTAACAAACTTGGTTAAGTGTATTTTCACTTGTTCGATTCGAACTTGTTGTATATCGAGTGTAGTAGGTAATTTTATTTAATGCGATGCCCCACAATCCTATTGGTTGATTGGTGCGTAAAATTCCAACACACACACACACACATAGTTTATAAAGCTTACACACTACGGCCAGACCGCATGTCGTTACAATAAAACAGATGTGTATCGATTTAATATAATTTGCCAACTATATTGGCTAATATAAAATATAATGCTGATAAATAATTGCAATTTAGAAATAATAAATTGTATATAGAATTTGTTTGGAAAACGGTTCACAGAACGACAGCCAATAACAGTCAAACTGAGTAGGATATTTTGTACTTTTAAATAATATATAACCATAAAATTATGTAATTTTCAAATATTATTTACTGATGCTGAAACAGTATTGGATTCATTTTTGCTCTTATATTTAAAATATTTGTGCAATTAATGCTGCTAAGTTATTATTTTTAAAACCAGCTGGTGCTAGTGACATCATCTGCGTAGAATCCAATCTTCGGATAGCGTATTTTTATGCTCGGTGTAAACAATATGTCATAGTGTATTAATTTTACTCTTATTAAAGTTATTAACGCTGGAAAATATTGATTGCAAAAACAACATTTTGGCATAGATGCGCATAGAATCATCTAATAAGGCCATTTCCGCATATCCGTTCGTCTATGAACAAGATAACTCGAAAGCGAAACGAGATAGCGCTTTGAAATTTTGGTGGCATAATTTAGGCATAAAAGGAAACATCAAATTCGAAAGTGATTAAAATTTGTTCATTGGATCAAATAGATCCATAACGATTCATGATCCAACTTTTAACCCATTAATGACTGATTTACACAAGCGAATAACTTTTTCTAAAGACTTTCGGTATAGAGATAGGAAACCTTGAGGAAAAAATAAAGTTGATTTTTGTCATGTAAATAAAATTTGATCATTTTTCACCCCTTTGATGTTTTATTTTCACGAGAGCTTTTATCGTTTCTCCTCTGTGCCGAAATTCTTTAGAAATTTGTGACTTAGATGTAGAAACGTATTAGGCAAACGTACAGAGCTCTTCATAATGTAACTTTCTTACATTTATAATACAAGTAAGGATTTAAAGACGTTTTTTACAAATATGTAAACAATTCCAGTAACTTGAACTAGTAAACAATTTGTTGATAGTATAAAGTAGACTTTACATGTTATATTATTACAGCAGTATTAAAGAGAACGCACGTTTTAAGGTAAATGAATAACAATAATATGTTAAGGTTGTTTGTGTCATGAAGTTTGAGCAGTGAAAATAGTATTCTGTTTCAAAATTATTTACTGTTGTTAAAATAATAAACAAAATTTTGTTTACATTTCATTTTAGTAACAAAACAAAAACAGATAGGTTATGTTAGACACTGTAGTAGTTATTTGTAGACAAGGATCTTTAATTCCATTTAATTCCATTTAGTAGGTAGGCAGATCCGATTAGTATTTACATTTACAAGTACAAGTATTTACACTCTTCAAGCAGATTAATTATAACTAATTTTATAGCTGGTGTTTATAGATATCTTTAGGGAAAATTTAAGAAAATACTCACTATCAAATATTTATACATATTTTCATTTTCTTAACAACTCAAAGCTGGCAAATTTATATTAACAAGATTTTCATTTTAATCAATTTTCATTAGTAGTCAGTCTACCGGATGTTCTACTACTCAACTGTCACGTCAAATAAAATTATTTTATATGAGCAAGTTAGTAATTTTGAGTATCTTTGATTTTATTTAAAATCGTTTTTAATTCTTTTTTAGAGTTCGAAATACACTTTAGACGATTTACCATTCCAAACATGGAACAATTGTTATAAAAAGGATATTGTTTGTACATGTAACATATGAGAAGCATTGGAAACGGGTGTGTGTGTGTAAACAGTATATAGTATGAGTAAAAGTTACAATATGATATACAAATAATGTCAGCATTTTTACCGCAGAAAAGCAAAATTATTTGAGACATTCATTTTTTCATTGTCTCTGAATAAACATAACATCTTACAAAAATTAATTACATAAGCAATCCATAGCTATGAGTCCATAAATATTCATTAAAACACTTTTACAGTCTCAGACTCGAATCAATTTGAATAATAAAATTTAAAAAAATGTTTTTTAATAAATTTTAGTAAATGTAGAGTATTTTTCATATTTTCTATTCCATTGTCCATGCATGCAATGTGAAATTTCTCAGGGGAAATTTAAAAAGTTCATATAATTTATTATTTCTTATGAATTTTTTAAATATAATAAATATTATTGTCATCATAACACATTCATATCTACCAACATACAAACACGTTAGTCCGTTGTATATTCATGTATATATTTAACGACCTAATTTTATTTAGACTACCTAATATTACATTAATGTTCAATTTTTCATTAGCCGCATTAAACAAGTAGAATAGGTGTGTCCTGTTTTCAACTAAGATCATTTATTATTTATGTAACAGAATGCATTATAAATAATGTTATATTTAAATAAAATAATCAATTTTTATTTTATCTTATATTTATTCTTTGTGATAAGTTGTTTATGATCGATTCCATCATTGCAACTAGTGATAATTTAAATGAATTAATTTCATCCATTTATTAATCAATTCAACATTGCTTAGTTGTTAAATAAACATACAATGAATAAATTTTGGTTTTTGCTCCAATTTCCTAGATTAAAATATTTTGTATTTTATAAATACATATTACGAGTACAAAGTAGTCATCATCAGTATGAATTAGCTAGTCGTAATGATTCTTCGACGATATGATACATGTTGTAAATTTGTTGAAGGTTTGTAAATCTGATGGCTACTTTGTAATCGAAATATGTTTTTATAAAATACAAAATATTTTGATCTGAAAGTTTGAGGGAAAAAAATCAAAATTTTTAATAAATACACTCTTTTACCAGTTTCGGGGAAATTTATAAGATTAGAGGTATCTGTGACATCCAGTTGAGGTGTTTTAATGTAGAATAATTACTTAGCGTATAAATTCTTGCAACTTGTCATGTAATTAACCTGTGCACGCGTGTGAAGCTGTATATAGTGTATGAATACCAATCAAAATCATGATATGTAATAAAACAACAAAATATTGGTTAATGACCATCACTTTACTAAATGTGGTCAGGTTTGAGGTTGTAGCTTCATGATTACTGAATGGCTGCTGGTAGCTTGTGGTGCGGTGTGGTGCACACACATTTTTAATATTAAATGTGATAGCAGCTTTAAAATGAATAGCTATCAAGTGGTTTACATACTATGTATAACCATTGTGGCAATTGCCATTCACTTTATTCCCAATGTATGAAACCCTTTTTGTCTACTAATAATAATAATTGTTATAAATTCAAACAAATGTACACCATATTTCAGTATTTGTATGAATACACCAAAAAAACAAATAACAGTGTTAATTGACTTAATATCCGAGATATCGGTAGTTATAGTGTTTTTTTTTTTGTGACAATTTATAATTGTTAACTATTAAAATACACTAAATACATTATTAGTCATGTGCAAATCTATAAAATTTACTATAAAATGCTTCAAATAAAACTTATCTTGATGACGAACAAACAGAAGGATAGATTATCAGACGTTACTACGAAAAACCCAAGAGCTCTTTGTTGAATACATCTAATTAAATATAGATTTCCAAATTCAATTTTATCTATTTATTACAAAATAAAATCATACATGTGTCACAAAATGATACTATTAAAGTAAATGAATAGAGGATATATGCATGTTGTATTATGTATAATATGAGATACCTAATCTTTTCACAGGTCTCATTTCAGTTTGTGCAAGCTAATTCTGGATTAAACATTGTTGAATTAATAGAAATCGTATCATTTCTATTGATTTTGTAAGACATTTATTGTTGAATCACAATTGATTCGGATCTAATAAATATTACAATAATGATTTTTCATCAAACTTATATATAATCGTACACCTGTAAATAGTGATTTTAATTTTGTAATATTGTTAAATATTAAATAATGCAACATGGTTGGTATTTTAGTTATTCAATGCTATCTAGTAATAATTATTTATTTTACATTCAACAGAGTACCTATCATGTTTGTGTATTCATTTCATATGAATTCAGTTTAATGTTAAAACGCTTTTAAATGATAAAACACATTTGTTATGTGATCTAAATATATGGGCTTAGGTGTATTCTACTTTTTACCGGAATGAAATAGAATTTTATTGTTTATCTAACAAATACTCTCATTACAATGGCATTACTTCCTTGTACAATGTAAATGTTGTTTTGTAAATTATAATATTTTATTTAAAGTAAAAAATAGAATCCATTTTGATTTTTCGAAACAGTTAAACTTCTTTGGGATCATTAAAAAACAATTTTTAATTGCATACAAATAACTAATTACAATAAAATAATAAAAGGACTAAAGAAGGATAGTTAATACAGTCAATAAAGCTCTGTTTAAATTTGAAAAATTAAATAAATAAATATATATTTTATTACATTAAGTCTTACATAAAATATAACAACAGCTTCAAGCCTGTGAATTTTGTGTGACGGTGCTGCGGGCGCATCTTAAAATTTCACTATCATCATTTTTTGATATCGCGCCTAAAGAAGTATTATAACTTCAAAAATCAGAAAAGTATTAATATTTACATATTACGTTATTTACGTCACTTAGTATCCATTGTAAATCTCAAGTAATTTTTCTTACAATGCTTTCTGTATTGTCCAGTTGTAGTACACTCTGTATACAAATAAATTTCATTTATTTGAAAAAATGAATTCGATTAGCATTTAATGTAACACACATAGTTACAATTCCAGTGACAGACACAGATGATATTGAATTGGTTTGATTTGGTTTTGTGGTTTTTATTTATTTGTTTGCTATATTTTGTTTGAGTTAATTACACTGCCAATTCTTCGAAATGATTGATCATCATTTTTTATTTTGTTTGTTTGCATTTTTAAATTTGTAAATTTTTTTTTGCATTGTAGCGATATTTTTAATCCCTTTAATAAATATTAATCAAATGATTTATATAATTACGTATATTGGGTACAGAAAAACTGAATACATGAATTCCTCGAAGAGATGAATGATTTGAGATACAAATAATTACAGGGTTTAAAAGATGATGCTAAGTAATAACCTGGAAATTGACCTCGAAAGATGTTCTGTTCTAGGGTAAAACTGAATCTGAAGTTCATTTGAATAGTCAAAAAGTGTGAATTCCATTTGAAATTCTTATGTTTGTCGCGAAAATAGTTTTGAAAACTAATTTTGGATTTATATATATTTCGGAACATTATTTCAAAACTATATCTAATCACTATGATGGATAAAGAACCATGGAAATGTATGATTTTATTTAAATGATATTGATAAAGTTTCATCTAAAATAAATAAATAAAGACAGTATATATTTTCGTTCCATATAAAATAGAAAGTAGTATGTTTGTTATATTTTTACTAGTACTTTCACTCTCACTTTGTGTTGTTACAATAAAAATGTTATGGTTGTTGAATGCATTTATCTTTAAGTAGCTACGAATAGAATAGAAAGAATGTTCAAGAAATAAACAAAACATTAGTCAGTCCTTTTTCTGATCTTTGTTACAAATAATAATAAACATTGTATTCATTCTTACATTTTATCATAAATGATTTATTTGATTTAATGCTCTGTATATATTGAGCGGTTCCCACATACAAACAAATATTCAAAATACATTCCTCGTTTTCACAAGAGGTGTCATTGAAATCTAAAACTGAACTACAGTCAAACTCGGGTTAGTAAGACTTCATGGGACTCCTTAACTCAGGTCACTTATGAAATACACTGGAGTACTCAAGGTGGGCGTATTAATTAGTAGTCTAAGTTATATGCCTGGAAAACTTGCACAAACAGTGATATCAGTATCTCGTATCTAACAGTTAACTTGAATGCCAAGATTTGGAAATGCTTTACTATTTTAGAGCTTTGATCCTTATCTAACGCTTATTTACCTCTTTCGTACAGATGCTTGATTCCCATTTGAGTCATGCAGATGCAATTATTTCCGAGTAATAATGTAACAAGATGTAATATCTCATAATGAGTGACAGTAATTAGTATAAAAATTTACAAATACATAAATAAAACGTTCTTGTAAGAAAATTTGATTCATATGTTTTACAGAAAAAATATTTTTAGATCCAGAAAACAATTCTTAACAGTTATAAATTCTGCCTCAAGTTAAATTTTATCGTTCTATTAAAAATATGCAAATAAAAATAAATGATCTTCCTGATTCAGGCAAGAAATCCTGTTTCTCTTATCATATTTTATAAATAAAAAACATCATACTATTTTTAGTGAATCATTTTGTATATGTTTTATGGTTCATGCTCTTTTGCAAACATTTGATCCTTTTATAAAAGTACATAATATTTTGTTTTGTTTTGTTTTTATCCACTTCTAGGAAAATAAAAGTGGAAAATAAACATTCGAGTAGCAATGCATGTAAAGATAAAAGTGCTTTTACTCAAAATAAAATAAAATATAGGTTGTAGCAGTTAGTCTGTAAATCAATTCAATACAGTGAAACTAATTTGAGAAATGGGAATAAAGTTTTATCAAAAGTGAGAAAATCTATTTTCAAAATTGTTATCATATTTCATTAAAAATGGATTGATGCTTCATGGCATATTGGCAATTCAAGATCAATTAAGATCAGAGTAATTCAAAAAAGGTTTTTACGAAAGGGTAAATGTTTGATGACATTTTTATAAAATGGGATCATCTCGCAAATCTTATACCAAAAAAAGTAAATATAAAGTCCCATGAACATTGTCTATAAAATCAGCTCCAGATTCTGGATGAAATAAAAACTTTTATCTTATATAGCCTTCTTTAAGTTTGAAATTTAATCAATTTTATTTACACATCGATATTTCTTTTATGAAAGTTGAACTCTTCGAATCAATTTATTTATTGCATTAAATTTATCCAACAGTAATGAACTTGATAATCATTGAACTAAACATAATTCTATTTAAATATTATAAATAGCAACCAACCAATCTATAGTCAGTATTACTGTTAAGCTTCAAGCTCCAAGCTCCAAGCTATCCAACCAATACTCAATACTGATCAAATATCATCAACTATAAATACTGATAATAATTTTTTTTTTGCTGGCATTACGTTATTCTTAAATAATTTAATACAAGCAAGTATTGTGTGTAACAAGACTACATTTAATAGAATTATAAAGACTACTAGGTCTTCAGAACAAGTCAACTGAGAGATTTAACAAAGAAAGAACATCAAAAATTGTATTTACCAATTATTGATTAGATCTCTCTTTTATGTTACCTACAATGTTTGTAATTATTAATATTATTAAATATCACAAACTATGTTCATACAAGCATGAAGTATTTTAAATATATGTTAAACCTGTTTGTGTTAATTTGACTGACATCAGTTCGATTTGTAAGAAATTTAAACAAATCCTGATAAAATGTTTTTGCTTTAAACTTCTTTGACATATATCTCTTACGATTAAAAAAAAGTGCATGGTGAATATGTAAACCATTACCTGATTTTGGTCTTACAATTACAAAATTAAGTGCGTATAAAAGCTTTAATTCTATGAAGAGAAAGTACAAATGATAAAAAATAGTTTTAAAACATTTTGTAGTATAGCTACACGTTCTGTAGTTCGATTGTCATTGATTATATTAAGTACATTACATTATAAAATCGAATACAATAGATTACACAGTTAATGTTAAATCATGCATAAAAATCATTTGATTTCGATTTAAAAGTATTTAAAATACATACACGAATGACAGTCTTTCTTGTAATATTAACTAACGTTCAAACGTACACAGCGCTGCTATTATTTATTCTTTATCTATGGATAGCTTCTGTGAAATGTTAAAGCATTGATAATAAAACATTATTATATTCTAAATTTTAATATATTTGTAGATAAATGTGAATTCATCGATTATTTTAGTTATCTTTACAAAGCATTCATTTTATTTGTGACATAGATATTTTGTTAACGGTTTTTTTAACGGCTTTCATTGGTGCTTTAATAAAAAATATTTAGATCACATTGTAGATCCAATTTAATACCAAATTCTTCCTGTTTAATCTATACTAAATAGCAAAATACAAATTCAAAAATTTCTAAAAATAGTTAGAGATTTGCGTTACTAAAATTTTATGAATTAAAAAATGCATTTTTGCATTGATCAATTTTAATTTGAACACTTTTCATGTATAATACTGTAATTTTCATAGACACTTTATACTTGATACGTGGACTCTATATATTACTAGCTGGTACCGAGCGCTTCGCCCCCAGAGAAGTGTCAATACAAATCAGATTTAAAAACATTTAGATCATTGTAAATTTCACTTTTGTTGCTTTTCCCTCAAACCCATACATAGGATAGAAATAGCAGGAAGGAATCTTTGGCCATCACAAAGGTATATCGGCATCCGGTCATAATTCGGAATTCGATGTACCTGCTCACTTCGCGTTAAAAATAATTAAGGAAGTTCGTTAGCCCAAAGAGCTTGCTTCGCTCGCCAGGTGAGAAGAAACCGTAGATTTGTATTTTCAGGCCTATAATACAAATAAACTATTAAATTATTTTGATATTGTTCATATAAAAATACTAAAATCGCGTTTAAAAATTTGGGGTAAAATAGAGTGAAAATTTATTATTGTGTATTGTTTAATGCCACATAACAAAAAAATAAAAACATAAATTTTGACGAAAAAATGATTATTCGTAGTTTAACAATCGTAGATTAAATCAAATGGGTCACACAAATATAGAGTAGAGAGAGAGAGAAGGACTGGACTGGACTGATTATATATAAATAAAAAAACTAAAGATCGAGATACAACTAAGGACTTGATGTTGTCAATGACATTCAGACATATATACATACATATTATATTCATTCACAATGTGATACAACAATGATACAATGACATATTGACATTGACATTGACCCTCGCTTTGATTCAAATTGGAATTGTAAAAGATATTTATTTATTTTGTATAAAAAAAAAGTTATGAGTATATTTCTTAACAAAATCTCATAAAAAATTGAAACAGTTTGTCGTTGGTTTATATTCACTACAGACAGAGGTCACTTGTCAATTGTATTGTTCCATTTTTTTTTTTTGTAATATTATTTGTATTTATAGTTTTATTACACATATATAAAAAGATACAAACTGATTGAATTGTTTAAACTAAAAATGTAATGAATCTCAAGAGTTTGTAATAAAAAAAATGCTTTTTGAAATTGTACTTGTTTTGGCGCGTTTGGATGAGAGTCAATTTGTGAGATGTGCGCACAGGATCCCATTAAAACGACATGATGAAGTTGGCTAAATAATAGAATTAATAATACATATTTGTTTAAATGACTAAGTTAACTTATAAAGTTGTCACTCACACGTCTATTCAATCATTATGACCAGAAGAACCTACGGATATAATTTAGTATATTTTAAATATTTAAAAAATATATTTGACTCGTTCACATCATAATCATATTGTGTTATGCAATTTTTCAAAGAAGTATAATTTCTAACTTAGTACATAAATGCACAGGCATATTTTTTTACCCCTGAATTTGTATATTTTCGAGTGGACACGTAATTTTTATTGTTATAAATCATTTGAAAATAAATTAAGTAATTAATTTTATGTAAGCGTAAATTTAAATTTGGTTACTACTTTCAATATTGTGCGTTTTATATAAAATGTATCTGACTTCATTTATAATGATTCTCATCATTGAAAAATAATCAGTTCAAATAAAATATGATATTGAAAATATACAATTAAAGCAAGTTTAAAATTTTAATACTCTAAGAATTGCAATACATATTTATGAATTGGGGATACTAGTCTGATTTAATGAGGTCAAGATACATTCCGCGTGGATCTCTGATGACACAAAATGTCCGATTTTTATCAAATAAAACATTTTAAAAAAAATCTATTTTCTTTGTTTTTTTCTCTTGCAGCCTTTATTAAAATTTAGTTTAGATGAAAATAAAACTGTCAAATCAAAAAGTCTATATTTATTTTATAAATTTTATAATTAAATTTAATTTTATGAATACTAACATTATTTCTAAAGTATTTTTTGCTTGAATCCAAAAAAGTAAATTAAATAAAGCAACATTACAGTTACAGTTAGTTACAAGTACATATTGTTAAAACAATAGTTTACAGTTAATTTTAAATAAATGTTTGTTAATGTTTTTGTAGTAGTATTTTATTAGTTTCAATTTGAATTAACTAGCTTTTGTTAGTTCACACACAATTAGCTATTAAAACTAAATTTATAATATATAAAAAATGAGTACCTAGTAATAAAATATATTTATTTGTATTATTTTTATTATTGTGTTACATTTATGTAACATTCACAACATAAACAAACATAACTTTATGTTTTGTAATATTTATAGTGTTCATAGAATACACATAATACAGGTTTATACATTACAAATACCTACCTGGAACTGTAATAAAATGAATAGATCTGCAACAGCATAACAGCATATTTATTTTGTACTACAACTAATAATCTTGTAAGACTCGATTATGCGCCATATAATTAGCTTTTCCAGTGGAAAGGAAGAAGGAAGTATCCTTAATTTACCAATCATTCGACTTTCTCTTCTCTGATTGAAAAATGATTGCTGTCCTTAGATCATCAGAATGCTTGAACAAATCACTCAGACTATTTTTTTAAATTGTTTCCTTGAATATTAAACAAATAAGTATACATCTTAATCCATTATCTCGAAATGGTGAATATTCGAAAAGTTTTAGTAATGGAGAAAACCAAATTTTCCAACGCTATGATTACATTTATTCTTCTCGCATGCAGAGCGTTCTAAGATACATAATAAAATATTTATAAGATACTTAATAAAATATTTATAAAAAATTGTAATACAAACTGGTATGTGATGGAATCTACTAAGGTCAACTCACACGTTTAATAATATATAAAAATTACATTCATTTCGATTTTAAGTTAAATGATTATTTCTCGATTGATAGCTGCTAATTTTTACACTCTTAACTACTAAGTATTGTTAGCATCGCATGTTTCTCATTTAACTTTACATTGAATTTCAAAAATATACACGTGTACGTTATGTACGCGCGTCAGAAGTTATACTTCTTTGGCATCATTAAAAAAGCAATTTTTAGTTGCATAGAAATAATTAATAACAATAAAATAATAAAAGAAGGATATTCAACACAGTCAATACTGCTCGATTTAAATTTGAAAAATTTAATTAATAAATATATATTTTCTTACATTATTCATTTTTTAATTATTTTTATATTTTCTTTGCACCTCGAACCTGCGAATTTTCTGTGATAGTGATGAGCGCAGCGCGCCTCTTAAAATTTCGCTCTCATCATAACGTGCCTAAAAAAGTATAACTATTAAAATTTAAAGTTACTTTTAAATAGTAATATATTGTATTAATTTTTAATTTGTATTCAGATAATAGAACAGTTGGAATAAGTGAATTGAATCATCCTGTATAGATAAATAGATCTATATAAGTGTATGGTGTATGGTATAAATTTTATAAATGGATATACTAGTAATGTTAGTTATATGTACATCAACATCAACATCTCATAAAGTATTTATTTGAATAATAATATTACAATAGTAACGCATACCAGTCAGTAACTACAGTAATACAATAAAATTCTATGATCTATACTGGATATTTTATTGTATAATATAATAGAATGCATATATAGATGCATCACAATAATAACCGTTTTTAATCATATTCATATTTATATATTTATCTATTTTATTTATTATTGCTACGATTATTACTTATTGCATACTATAAAAATATTATTTATATTAGCAATAAAACTTTAACTAAACCAAACTACATATATATGAATGTATACAGGCTGACTTGTTAAAGGCGAGGATACGGGTAATTCATACAAAAAAAGACATATTTTAGTGAATGATGAGCTTCATAATATTGGTTCTGGACCATCCGCAATCAAAAAATCAAAGTTATTTTACTAGATTTTGAGGGTTCTTCCAAATTTTTATGTATGCCACACATTTAGGAGAAAAATGCGTTATTAGAAAATAAAAAAATTTATAAATAATTTACTATTTTTTGTGAAAACAAATTAATGTATGACAAATCGCATGAATTACCGATAATTACGAAAACAAAATGGATTCACTTTATTAGAAACAAATCAATTATATTTTTTATAAACATAGTTTTATATATATATTTATAAGTAAAAACTTAAATTTTTTGTATTGCTGAATCATTAAATAAACCTAATTTAAATAATTAAGAACAAATATCGTTAACAAACATTTGTTTTTAATATATAGTATTGAAATTAAAAAAATGGTGTAGGCGCAAGGAAGAATTATATTATATTGTTGTGTATATCAAATCATATATGGTTTATGTGTTATTTGCTCTTCCACCATAATTATACAATATTTATTCACCAAATGTTGTGATGGTTTATTTAGACGATTTTTGCATTTAGTTTTTATTTATTTATTTATTTATCTGTGTTTGGTTTCCTTTGGCTTTCAAACGCTAGGTTTTATTTTGATCAAGTATCAAGAAAATCTATAAGAATACTGTTGTTTAATACAAAATTACTAAAAAGATATGGTTTTTTTGCAACCGTTGTCAAATAAAATAATATAAGTAGAGGGAGAAAGCTAATTTTTTTTGATTTTGTTTTTAACTTCCCTCTCCATTTTGGAGAAACTATGCATTAAAATTTACTGATTTTCTATACAAACTTGGGAAATGCGGTTTTTTTTATCCCGATATGAAATAATCACATTAGGATACTGTAATATTTATAAATATACTTCTAAAAATTGTCCTAATTATGATTAATATATCAAATCCTCTACGAAACTTAAACTACCAACTATTTTTATATTCAAGCTTGGAGGATGACACTTTTTGTAATCGATAACAAATTTAGATTGTGAATTTAAAAATGGATTTCCGAAAATGGATCCGTCATGGACAACACGACGATAATAAAAAAAACTAAAAACTTGATTTTTCTCAATCACAATAAATTTAAATCAACTTTAAATGGACCCAATGGACCAACTTTTTTGCATTTTTAAGTATTAAAAAAAATTTTTTTTTTTAATTGAAACATTACAGTAATGTAATATTTATTAAAACGTATACAAATTTAATAAAATTTTAAACATGAATTTAAAATTCACATTCGGTCGGTGCTCGTTCATACAAGCAATGCAATGCCATGCTTGTATTATTATAGTCAGTCGTTACATTATACCTACTACGAGGACTATAAAATAAATTTAAATTGTAATTTACTGACATGCATGTTAAATTATTATCACACGTATAGTGAGTGAGTGACTCTGTGACTGTACTGGCTGTAATCATGCTAGTTCATGCTAGTCCTCTTCTCTCTCAAAATAAAATATGTGTTTTTATTGTAAAAGTATGTACTAAAAAACTACAAATTAAACAGGCCTATGTATGCTCTATTATGTATACTGAAAACAATTGAAAATTATAATACATATTTATGTAGAGACATCAGAAACATTCAAAATAATCTGCTACCAATTTTCTAACAAAACATCTTAATTGATAAAAAAATAATAATAATAAATTATTTTATTAATTAACGTGAGCACAATTTTAAGTATGTAGCTAAAATGATTTGCAAGTCCGTTGTTTGTAAACAAATGGTTAACGTGAACAATTATAACTTTCAATTTGATAGGTTGTTTTGAAAGTTATTAAATAATTAATGAATAATAGTTCACAAATATAGTACGCACAACGGTACATTATATGGATTATGGACGCAGCAAAACAACTCGACTGAAGTTGAACTGACCCTCCCCCCTTTTTTTTGATCTTTTTTGAAAAAATTTAAATAAAAGTTGCACAACTTAATATACTTTGTGAATATAATATTTTTTTCAATAAGAAAATCGTTGAAGGCTTCTAAAATCGTAAAAAAAAAACCTGAAAACTAATGACATACAGTGTGGCAACCAGTAAGTTGTTTTTGACGAAATTCACGTTTTTCGTCGTTGGACCATTTTTATAGTTAAAGTAGAAAATTTGGCGATTTTAGCTTTGTACATTTGGATGATATCACGACTTCAGACAGATAGGCAGATAGCGAGGACGATCGACAGACTTAAATTTTAATAATTTTCGTTGATTTAGGAACATAGAAATTTGTTTCATTTTTATGAATTGTAATTGTAATCAGTGTAGTTATTTTACAATAAAAATTGTATGTTGAACATACGAAAATAACTTTATTAATTTTGAATGGAACTACAATGATAGTTCGTACGGTGGAGGCAATACGTCAACATGCATGCGATGCTACGGACGGACGTACTTATAGCATGCGATGCGACAATATTCATAGAAACAGTGTACTGATATGCAGATTAGATAGATAGACACACACACACACACACAATACTCAGATGTATTCATTACATTAGAAATAAAATAATAATATTTTAGATTACATACCAAACAACAAGTCATTATTTAACAAACAACACCAAATACATGTGTTGAAGTACCAGCACCAGTGAGTACTACAATCAATGTAGACCAGATTAACTAATTTTAATTGTATTCTAGTTCTGAAATTTGTCTTCAAAGTAGCAGCCATTTAAAGATATATCGGAATAAAATTTAGTCTCACGTCTATCAGCATATCATATTAATTGATAAATATTCTTCTAAAAGTAAGTTAAGGAAGATCAATGAATAATATATGCAAAACTCGAATGTCCTTTGTGTGAGAACGTCCAAATTTCAGTTTTTACTTTTTTCGGATTAGAAAACTGATTTGATCACGTGACGAACAAAATAGTTTTAACATTTGTTATTAAATGGTCTTTTAACTACAAAAAAAAAAAAAAAAAACTAAAGAGCGTCAATTAGGAATCAAAAATTTTACAAGCTCTGAAACAGAGCCACAGTCTAGTAAGCATACTATATTTATGATAGATAAATTTATTGTATCCACAGCCTATTAGTGAAATCGTAAAAAAAATGTATTTGTAACATAATAATAGTCAATTCAAATTGTGACACATCTTATATTACTTAAATGTATATTTCATTTAATGGTAATTTTCGAGTTTAATAAAACGCAAAGAGTTAAATGAAACGCGTTTGGGCTATAAATACAGTACCAGCATTTAGCAGTATGACAAGTTTTACAAGTAGATACTTGTCTTATATATAATATTAAAGTTTATAATAAATTTATACATGCATATAATTATAATTATAATAATTATTATTACATCATATTTATTATAACTAGACTAGATAGATGTTTCTTGTATTTATATTATCAAACATCACATATTGTGATCTGATCTGATATTTATAGTTGTCATTAGTAATAGACGCGGTAATTTAGACCATTTCCATTATGAATATCGTTTTTTTAAAATACACATCGTAGAGACATGCAGTTTATTGCATTTTTCTCAGAAATAAAGAGAAAATTCTATCAATTGTGATTTTTTCATTCTGCATTTAAAATGCATGCAAAAAATAAATATATTTTTCTAAGTATGAATAAAAATGTATAAAACTCCGTATATAAAGATTTTTGAGGTCGCTAAACATGATAAAAATTTATTTTAGTACTAAAAATTACTTTAATTGCATTTATTATGCTTTCCAATCATCAATTCTGTATGCATTTTCAAAAAATCTCTTATGAAAATGAGTATAAAAAGATTGTCAATGTCGCTAATGATAAAAAAAAAAGATTATGAATGCCAAAAACTATATCTGTATTTCTAATTTATTAAAAAATTTAATTAAAGTAATTTTTTGGATCTATTCTATATTTTTACCATGAATCTCGATCCCAATATACAGAGTTTCATAAATTTTTGTTAATTTTAGAGATTTTTCAAAAACTAATACACATTTCGCATACATTTTAATTACAAAATCAAAAAAAGTATGAACGATTTAACTTTATTATAAAATAGAGATTTTCTAAATAATTGCAGCTATGTTGTAACATTTGTGTTGTGTCTTGTGTCGTTTGTTGACACATCTGTCTAGTACAGATTGTTTACAGCAGCAGTCATGCCATCATAGAAAGCATACGAATGGTATCAATCTTGTCTTATATCGTACAAAATTTTGTTTTTGACTTAAGAAATATTGCATAAATATTTATTTATGTCTGTTCATATAATTGGTTTATTTCTACTTATTCCTGAGTTTTAATATGACTGTTGCAGTAAATAAGATATTTAAGCTTTATAAAGGCGTGACAAGGATGAAACGCTAACTGACAGTAAAAATAAAAACAGACTGGTGTACTTTAAACAGTTCAATATATGTAAGTTATTCTTACCCAAGTCTAATCTGAACACGTTTCAGAGACAGCTTGAATAAAACATTTGCAAATTAAGGAAGGATGAAAAAAACGATTATCTTAGTAACAATTACTACGATTCTTTCATGGTATGTGCGTTATTTTAAAATCACTAATTCCACACAAAGATCAAATGGAACAAATCCCCCATTGTATGAATTTTGAACTAAAATATTAAGTATTTTAATTAAATGGATTTTAATTTACAGTGAAAACTACGTCAGCTATAAAACTCTAAAGAAACGGATGAACTCTAATTACCACTAATTACCAGGTCTCGCCATTTTAAACTTCTAAAACTTTTAGACAAGAACTCCTTTATGCGCTAAATAACAAGAAATGTTTATAAAAACAAATATAATTCTATGAATAGTTCGAATTTAATTTAATTTGTAATCTTAGTAGCTTCATAATTCTTTGGTTATTTGATGTTTGTAAGTTTTAAGTTTACATAAAATGTATTATATTTTCTGCATCTGTTATGTGTTTATAAAACATTGCATTTTGAACGTGAGTTAAAATTTCATCTAACATCTTGTTTTGCTCCATGTATTTATAAAATTCTGTTTGTGGATGATGTTAAATAAATTTAAATTTATGTCATGTGCTTTACATTAACGTTTTCAGTAATTTAATGCTTAGCTCATGACAACACTTATTTATAATTTCAAACTATTTTTTTTTTTTCTGTACAAAGAATGTATTTTTAACTGCAGAAATGACATAATGTTGAACAAATATACCTCAAAATCCTGAAACTCCATCATTAGATAGTGTTTGTTGTATTCAGAAAACACGCATTGATTATAATCAATATAGGTTTCTAATTAACAATTTAAAAAAAGTGATTTTAAAACTGTAAAATGTATAATTGTATCCAATTTAAATAAAGCTTCTTGTAATCGTATAAATGTTTTTAATGTGCTACTAAATTCATAGTGTTAGAAAATTTTAAATTCTTGTATACTCAATAAGGGTAATAAGATACAATTTCCCAATTAAAGTTGATTGGTCGTCTAAAATTTGATCTATTTATAATCAAAGTTTGAATAATTTACAATAAAGAGTATACGTTTTAAATAGCTTTCATGATTCTAATAAAAGAACTAACATTATATTTGAATTTTATTTATTCACTGTTTAGTTTACTGAATCAATACGTAAAAAATTATACTAGTTAAACAGTATGTATGTATACGCATATATGAATAGTGTAGTAAAGTATAGATAACCTTTCGTCTTGTATAGTATCTGACAACACCATCGCTCAGTTTTCACGTAAATGATTTTATGATCAGAATTATGTTTCATATTCGTTTAGTTACTTATTTAGTAGCCTAAATGTTTGTATGTTGATTAAAACAACAATAATTTTATTAAATAAATAAATGAAAATAACATAAAATTTTATAAATATATAATAAGTTAATATTATTATTGTGTTGTATTCTATTTCAATATATATTATAAATAAAATTAGAAGTAGTAGCTAGTTTTAGTTGAACTTTGTTTGTTGTATTCATTGTTCTTGTACTTGTAACTTGTAACTGGTACTATGTATCTACTTGTATTTATATTGTTTAAATAACATTTTATTGTTGAATTCATTTCATATAGTTCTAGTCTAGATACATACATATTAACAATGTTTTATACTTCACATATGTTACAGATACAACTAACTATTTATTTATACATATACTTTATATTGTATTTCATCAAAATTTGTACTTTTTAAACTTTAAATATCAACACAAATTCTTTTAGACAAATCTGAACTAATCTGAATAGAATATGTACAAACCAAATGAGCTGACTATACCATCATTTAAATTCAAAATTTTGATATCAAATAATACTCAGGATATTTTAACATGTGTTTAAAAGTTTCTATTGAATGATTCTATAGTTCGTGAAGAAACTGCTCTCGTTATCTGACGAGTTACGAAGTTAATATACACTACGCACCTGCTACGTTAAAACGGACATCGATAGAGAATGACATCTCAAAATGAAAACATCTGAATAACTAGTATTAAATAAGTAGGTACAATATACAAAAAGAAAACTAATGTTACTATAAAACATAATTTAATATAACTAGCATTATTATTACTCAATCTTTGAGTAGACAATAATCAATAAATAGGCTATGCTGTCAATAGACCTTTCTACTGTATCGTTCAAGGCAATGTTATTCCATGATGAAGAAGTAAAAATGTGAATTAATAATATTTTGTAACTACCGTTAATATTTGTTCAATAAATTTGAATTCGCTTTAAAATAAATTTATAACTCATATCAAATAAATATCTTGCTCAGTTATATCGTATACTTATTTGCGAACTCTTTTACGAGTATATTAAAAAATAAATAAATATGTTAACATTAAACAAACATTAGCATGTTTTACATCAACACGTGTGTTTGTTCCACCTTTTGTGTTACTAACTCTTTACTAATTTTAACTACTTCAAATTTTCAAAAAAATAAAACAGTTGTTTCTTCTCCAACGATGAATACAGTGAACTTTTGATTTGTATTTTAAACAAAATTGTTTAGAATAAATCAGTTTGCTTTAAATTCTGTTACACGAATAGAAACACTGGAAACATTATGAAACGTTGGTTAAATATTTTATCAAAAAAAATATGAATGCTACAATAATTTTTTATATTGGGTGAGAAAAACAATTGTACGTATATGAGCCACGCATTTATAGCTCATTTCAGGTCCATTGTTTTACATATTTTTACATTTTGATCATTTATCATGTTACAAATATCTACTTATTCTCTGGGACTTACTGTGATATAAGATCATTTTTATGTAAATGTCCCTAGATCTATACAAAAATTAAAACCCAATATTCGAACCAACATCTGCCTAATAACATATGAAATGTACCAAAATCATCGTCTACTTCAAGTGCTGGTGAGGATGCCTGAAATTTTATACCTGTAGCCAAAAATATTGGATACATTTAAAAATTATATTTTTATTATTAATTCAAAATGAGTACAACTTTATTGGCTCATTCATTATTTATTTGGTTTGAACCGTTAATTAAGTTTGGTGTTTTTACATCAAGAATGAAAGCAATTAATGCACAGATTACCAAATAAATCGAACGACTGTGGCTTTATCTAATTTATTTTTTTAATAATCCTTACCTATGTTTTATTATAAACCAACAAAAAATTAATAATGTTTATTTATTATTTGTAAAAGGTAATTAGTTGAAACCTTTTTTTATACCTTTTTATGTTTTTTAAGGTTTTAATTATAACAAGCAATTAAAAAATATTTCATGGGGTTGGATTGTATTTTGACTTTGAAATTTATCGTCTAAAGTTTTTAAAAGGACGTTTTAACTCATTTTAGTGTAAGAAATTGTATTTGTTCGTTTTTTTTAAATCGATAATACTTATTTATTTTTGGATTAATTAGGGAATATTTTTGGAAAAATTAATTGTTGGTACAAGAACAGTTAAATGGGAGAATCACCAATAATGAAATGAATTTGCATATAAAATTAGTAAATAATAAAAATTTGCTTTTCTGACCATAATAAAATTCATATATTCATATAATTTAAACGATATTGCCACGAATCCAATCCGTAGATCAATATTGATCAAGATGTCAGAAACCATTTTACTTTAGGAAAGGCAGGAAATTTTGTTTGGAAAATCAGAGATAATGCATAAAAAGTCTTACAGTTTCATAAATATTTCTCCTTTTTCTACATAAAATATTATGAGTAGTTTTCATTTTCGAATATCCGTATGACCCAAAAACATTATCTGACCTTAGATATTAATCGTCAAATTCACTACCTTATAGAGTTTTCTAGGTCAGAATTGTCACTATGTATCAAGAAAGCACAGTTATAAGAAACTAAAAAAATAAAAAGCTTGTTATCTAAAATGTACTTGCTAATAACAATAAAAGTCAAAACATTGAAAATTCATTGATATGAGGAGAACAGATGATAATGATAGGTTATATATATATGAAAATATCAACATGAAAAAGGTTTCATACGACAGAGGAAAAAATAAAGAAAAACATTTATTTTTTTGAAAAAATATAAAAAATGTTTTTTATCAGTAGGTGGGTATTGGTGACGGTGTGATATGTTTTTCAATTCATATCAAAGAACAACAGAATTTCTCTTCTGTTTGTTCCATTTCTTTTTGATATCCGTACCTCGCTAGCTACCTATCAAACATCTATAAAGACGGTCACATGGTGTGAAGAACCAAACCAATAGATACGAATAGAACAGCAACAAACAGCAGTGAAGTCAGTCAGTGGTACCAACTGTTGCAAATTTAATAAAACTTAATTAAAACTAACAAAAACAAAAATATATTTTTTATCGTTCAAATTTTTATTCTGTTTTTTGTCGATGTTCTGATTCTGTAGAAAACAAAAGGTTTGAGTGAGGGTCTTGGTCTGCAAACTTTGATATTCAAATATATTTACTACGTGATCATTTATTTAAATTCTGGGTACTATACTCGTTCAAAGTATTTTGATGCAAAATTTTGTACTCCCAATTTATGGGCATTATGTGGGTGTTTAGAACAATTAGAGAATCAACAAAAAATGATGTTATAATGTAAAATTTACTCAAATGTAAGATTTGCTAGATATTAAATGGAACAGAAGTTTAAAGTGGAAAATCTATTAACCTCTTTATTTCAAAATTACCTTACAGATTAAATTTTATCAAAATTTTGAACAAAACCTATCTTCTGTTATATAATTTTTTAAAACGATACTCATTTCAATATAACGAATTCAAATGAATATAATGAAGTAACAAATTGAGAATGATTTTTGAAATATATTTTTTCAAAAAAATTATTTTTCACTTTGTAAAAATCTGCCCGGATTAAATGTAGGATCTGATACGAAAATTTGCATAAAATTTATGAAATTCTGTTAAAACAATTTATTGTTTATTTACATAAATTAATGGCGAAAAATTATGATTTGTTCGCTTAAAAACAAAAAACTGAAAACCAGAAATATATAAAGAATTTTATTACGTTGTTGCAGTATAAAAAAAAAACAAAATTGAATATTATTATATAATTATATATTAAGTTGAGCTTTTGTTTGTGTGAGCTTTAATACGTCTGCTTTTATGGTAAGATCATTAAATATTATGATGATAGCTTTTAGATATCTAACGTACAAAAAAAACAAACCATCGTTTTTACAACCACAATATAAAACTGGTATAAAAAATTTATGATTCGTGTAGACTATGGTTTCAATGAATTCACGTGGTACCAATTACTATTTGATATATATGGACTGGCTAAACCTGCTGGGCACATTTTACTATGGGTAAGTCTAACATTAATTATTTTGGAGCCAAATCACTTATGTGAACTGTTTTTCGTTTGAAATTCTCTGAGTATGCAATTAGAATTTAGTTTTGTTTATGAGAAATTATTATTAGTCGTGACGAAAACTATTATTTACTTTTTATTGAAATGAAACCATTTTTGAAATTATAGCGAGCTATTTTGTGTCAGTCTGCTAGGTTGTTGGTTTGATAGCTCCAAAATTATTGAACGAATAACATACTTATACATGACGGAGCTTTGAGCAGACAACAATGAAATGTCAAAAAATTAAAACATTATACTACGGATACAAAATTTATTTATAAACAAAAATCCTAATTCGGAAAGCAAACCATGAAATATTATTAAATTTTCATTCTAAAACCACCTGAATTTTCTTAGTTTGTAATCAATGTAGCCATCGTAAAAATAGACCTCAAAATATGTTGACTGTTTCATTCAAAATACATAAAATGTGGAAGTCATTATCATTTTAGTAGATAATAATAATAATATTTATTATGTATAAATTCTTTGTCACACATCAAAAATAAAGAAAGAAAAAACGGTATAACTTTGGTATTTTGTAGCGCATCGTAGCGTAGCAACAAAGTGTAGCATGTAACATTTTATTATTTTGTTTTAACTGATGAATAATGGTTGAAACATATGCTTCAAAAACGTATTATAATAGGTTTGTGTTCGTTTAACCACGATGCTGTGTAAAATTAGTCCAGTGCAAGTAACTGCGTTAAAGATTGAAGATCAAGTAAAATGGGGATTAAGAGATCTTCCACAACTAACTCAATTTAATTACTTACTCAAACAGCAATACCATTTAATATATAATGCAGAAATTAGTAAAGGAAAATTAGTAGTAAGTCCTGTTGTGGGTACTATGTGTTGATGTTAATCAATTCTACTTCCTGCTTGATTTTTTTCTATTCCAAAATAACAAAATTTTTCTACTCTTAAATTTCTAGTTTTAAATATTATTATTTCCACTTAATATTAATTAAAACTTATAACATAGCCAAAGACTGTCGAATAAGCTCCTAGCATGCCATCATTTATTCAGAACGTTTGATCATTTAAAAGTGGATGAAAAAACTTTCATTCATTAAATTGAATGTAGTTCTCTTGAAACACGTTGTAAATGAAACAATGTAATTTGTAATTAAGATAACTAACAATTTAATTGAAGGAGGGTAAAGCGTACAGGTTACTACACAGGTAAAAGTATAACGAAGGTGCGTTACTTACTTAACGTTACCTTGAAATATTTACCTCAATATTTTCTAAATAGAATTGAACTGTTAGGTAGTGAACAAGATAAAATACCTAAAAGTTTGTTTATTAAGTGATGAGGGATACAGAAGGGTTGTTTTTTAGGTTGTATCATAGGAACTAGAGTTGGTAGGTTGGGAGTTACAATGGTGGAACTAATAACATTTACCAGTTTGGTGTCTCCATAACGAAAACTTTTGAATAAGTATGTCTTTATTATAAATAACCACAAATACACGATGTATCAGTTATATTAAAGAAATGTATTTGAGTATTCAATTATTATGAAAAATTTTAAAACAATGGACAAAAACGCTCACGATATGTCTATGAGAACGTATTGATTATTTACATTAACGAAATTTTAAATAAATGTACACAGAATATAAGGAAACCGCAGAGCTAGCTAATTCAAAGACTACGGCTGTGCTTAAACTAGCCTCGCTTAATTTATGTGGTGATCAGTGTCATGTACAAATGTGGAGGACTGCAAGCTGGATAATCAAGAAAACTTCACATTTCCATATTCGAAACAGGTAAAGCAGAACTTTGAGCTCATCCAGAATTTATTTTTTGTATTTTTAATCGTTTTCAAATTTTGTCCAAAATTATTCATTCGACTTCAAATACAACCTAACAATAGTCATATCTAAGTCATATAAACATTTTATATCAGTATTTTATAAATTAAAAGGATTTAGAGGCCCAGTAATAATATTACTTCTGAAACGCCTGGTATATTGATTTGTAAATGGTTCATACCAATACATTGTTTTAATATCACAATGGTTGTATAAACACACAGTATGTTTAATATAAATTATTAGGCAGTAAATAAATACTACCTATAGGTACAAACAGCTAACAATTCAAGTTGTTAAACTGTAATCAAGGTGTCATCTCTACCTACAAACCTACCAAAACACCTAACAAAAGTTGTAGTAGGTTGTAATAAAAGTAATTTATTATTGTTTGTAAATTTAAATTATTGGTTGAAATATATTTATAATAAATTATTATTACACGCATTCATATCTATCTACAGTTTTACAGGTATGTATTCAATAATATTTATATTGTTACTGTATTTACATTGATATTGTATCTATAAGGTATATTGAATCAAAATATACCTATTAATATTGAACTGTATAGACTTTATTCAATTTAGCGGAGTAAGCAAAATAATTGGAATGACAGCATATTGACGGAGAAATTTTGATTAGTTACTTTTTAACCTTTAAAGATATAAAACAATGTTTTTGAGAACAAATTACTTTTGTTTGAAACTTTTCTTTGAATAAACTTTTCATTACGACTTGCTAAACTATAAATTGAAGAAGCTTTGTAATCGGACAGTTCCTCAATTAAACAGAGCACTTTAAGGTATAATTAAAATTCTGTAGTACGAATCTGTTTGTTTACAATCAAGTGACTGACTCATCAAATAACATCCATAATAAGTTTGTATTTATTGTATCTTATAGAAAAATCAGAGTACTTCAAAATAATTAATTTAAATTATACAGTGTCTTAATTGATCCCAGTTCTATATGAAACAGAACACATAATGAAATGTAATTAAGTATTAGAGATTTACCATAGCCAACCGTCAATTGACACAATGTATATAATAAAATCATTATGAACTGTTTCGTTTGACAATTAAATAATTTTGTTAAAAGTAAGTAAAATCTTTGAATGAAAGCTCTCTCCTCTTCTCTCTTTCTGTCATCTTTTCAATACTTAATGTAAGTAGCAGTAAACAAAGCTTTATTATATTGTTGGTATTCGTATCACAGTTAATTAATTACCAAATAGAATACTTAAAGTTATTTCTTGTTGTTTTCTTCTGGTCTTATCTTTGTGGTAGTTCTTCTAATTCCATCACACACACACACACGCAAATCACGTTATTTATTCACAAAATAACAAACTTTTTATTTGTATAGTTCTGCCATACCCAAAAGCTAAGCTTGATACATTCATAACTGATATACATTTATCAGAATATTTACTTGTATATTATTTATACTTTAAAATAAATTTACTGTACAATAATTTTAATTTAAAGACATACTTAAGTTTGAATTTAGAGTACCCAAATACCTTGAAATTTACCCAAAGTTAACAATGTTTGGGAATAGAAAATTTTGAGACGCTTTGTCTTTGAAAATAAGATTGTGTTTTTGATGTGAAATATCTATAGTCGAGGGTAAATTCGATTGTCGTCGTTGCGATATAGTCCGTGGCGACGCATCTCCAGGCTATATGATGGATATATGTGCTATACGTTGTCGTAGTTAATGCGCAAGTGATCTGTTTTGACACACTGCATGCTATAGTATATACAGTGTTATTTACTACGTTACACATGTGACGGATAACCTACAGAACTATTTCGATGTTTCACATCTGTCAGACGTCCCGTGACGGCTGACAAATTTTTAATGTTATCATGTAAATAGCCATAAATCTTTCTTTATAATGTACATAAAAAGTTTTATTAATAAATCATTTTTACATAATTATTATCATAATTAACAAAATATTTATTCAATAGAGTATTACTTTTAATTCTAAAGATTGGTAGCAGCTCACACTTGACTAAGGCATGGAGGTTGAGACAGGGGAGGTGAGCTTAGAAAAAGTAATAATAGATACCTAGAAAGTTTATTTCAAAACTCAACACAATTACTTTTTGGAGAGTAATCTAATATATTTATTATAATAGTTAATGACAATAGTGTTCCAAAGTTAATAATCCGTTAGCAAAGTTCATCCATATCATTGTTATGTAACGTTTAACGCTATACAAATTTTTAATGCGACAAAATCATTCTAAAGAAGAATTATTTAAAGGATAAATATGAAAAATGGGATTTAAAGTAAAGTATGTCTCAGTAAACTTGAATCAAAGAAGGATTTAAGAGAAGAAATTTGAAATTATCACAAAGGTTTAAAATAAAAATAAGGCAGTTACACAAAATTTAGCGAGGGTCTGTAGTGATGATTTAGTTTCATGTATAGTGATCTCTGTACCGTAATTCTGTTTACGTGAAAGTTTCATAAAATTTATTTCACCAAATATCAAAAAATTACTCTATCATGATCCGTAATTGTTCCAGTGATTTGATGAAGAGCAAATCGAGAGAAAATTTACTGAATTAAAAAAAAAAAAGAAAAAAGCAATAATTAGCTGAGGTATAAGGAAAACAGTTTTTGTCATTTTGATTGCAAATAATTATTTAAATTATAACTTAATCACTGGAAAAATTACTGATCCTGATAGAGTATTTTGGGAACAATTTTTTGAGATTTGGTTAAATAAATTTTATTAAACTTCAACTCAATTGCGGTGATCTACCGTTCCTCTTGTAAAGCTACTGAAATATTTAAACGAATCCATTGAAAGTTTTGCAGATTGATAATTGTTTTTATGATTTATGATGAGAAAATAATTAGCATTGTTCATGAAATAAAATAAAAAATAACGTCAGTTGAAACAAAATGTTTTATAAATATTTTATAGAATCCATGTATTTTACTTATGTTAAATAAAAATAACAAAGTTTGTATTTAAATTAATTCTTCTACCAAGACATTTGATAACGTTTAAAGAATGTTGATATAAATTCTTAAAAGCTCTGTCGCTACATTCAGTTTTACAGTTTATACAATGAAACACACAGAACGTAAGCTTTTTCTAACATGCTATTCATTTATTTTGCTTTGTCTTATTTATTTTTTAAATTACTCAATTTTTACAATCTTTGGATTCACTAAATTCTGGTTATTTAAATATAGACCAGAGTAGAAGCCTTAAAAAATTATAAAAACTGAAAGAAAATTACAGTACGATGAAACCCATTGGAAACCAAAGATAATATGATACAATTGAAAGAAAAAATAAATTACGGGCGATCTGAGTTCGGGAAGTAGGAGGGGGTGAGTTTTTAAGGATAAAACACGATTTATCTCCATTTCCGGCAAAACAACAAGTCTTATGGAAAAAATTTAAATGGAAAAGTTGTAGGTAATAAGAAGATGTACAACTGTTGTATTTACATTTATTTCACATAACCATTTTTCGATTAAAAATTGATTGAAAAATCAATATTTTAAATTAAAAAAATTACAGTGTATTTGGAACATAAAAAGGTGAGTTTTCACCAAATTTCGGGGAAAAAAAATAAAAAACCAAAAACTTGGTTATTTCAATTTTTCACATAAATTTTGAGGTTATGTGAAAAAAGTGTAAACACAAAAGCTGAAGATCTTTTTATAACCTACAACTTTGCCATTTAATTTTTTTTTCCATAGGACTTGTAGTTTTACCGGAAATTCAGATAAACCGAATTTTACCCTTACACACTACATGTTGATGTTTATTAGAAATATATGACAAAACCACGTTTGACGGGCCAGCTAGTTCTTAATAAATAAAAGAAATTGCACTTGTTTGTAAAAATTTAAGGATTATTTAACCACAAAAATTATAAATTTGCACTATATAAGATAAATATTTTCGGGATAAAATTTGAAATGTATACAAAAATATTGTACTTAGGCATCTGGTTGTTCAAGCTTGAGATATCTGGTAGTTTTAATTCAATATTGATTTAAACAATACGTTAGAATAAAAAAAAAATTTATAATTTTTTTTACGGTTGAAATATTGAAAGACAATAAAAAAAAATATAATAATAAATGTACTTAATAAATATAAAATGGATAAAACATACCCAAAAGGAAGTTTGGTAGAATGGAAAAACATTACAAAGAAATTAAAAAAATATATATATATACTGTACTGGAGATAGGAAGGAGATAAAGACCATATGAAAAACAATAGAAAATTCTTTTCCTTACCATGAGAATGAAACCAACAATGGTGAAGAAAATGTAATAATAATAGGAGCAGAAATAAAAATAAAAAGAGCAGACATGGTTAGATATGGTACAGCTCTGAACAGCTAACACACAGCTACCAGCTATGAACTGCTCTGCTTGTGCTTGTGCTTGTGCTTGTAGTTGAACAAGATATGTATTCGATTCAACGATCCGATAGACATACCTGTAACAGATAAAATAAATTGAAATGATGAAACAAATAACATTTTTACTAAAAAAAGAAACTTTTAAAAATGGTTCTGTTACATAAAATTGACAACTCTACTAATATTATTCACAGATGAATACAATTATTACAATCAAATAGTATTAAAGCCATATTGGAACGATTTAAATAGAAAATTTCTAAAGTATTTCTTAGGGAAATAAATACAGTGGAATTTGACTTTTGGTTATCTCATAATTATTCAATCAAATATATGAAGTTTATAAAGTACTTATCAATAAAATATGGTTGTTTTATTTTACTTTATTTTATTTTAGTTTATTTAAATTCATATATCGCCACGTCAACAAATCAAGTTAACCCTCGCCTATATTCACATCAAAATTTAAGCACGCTTATTTATAATACTAAAATTCGAAATAAAATTAATTTGAATAAGCATACGTAATCTTTAATGGCATATACTTGTTTCATACTTGACTAAGTTGTTACATAAAAAAAACATGAACGACATTGTAATCGAAATATACACAGAACATACATTTTTAAAAAGTTTTCATTCAAACACACACACAACACAATGTGGATCAAATTATTGATCCACTACCAACACACACATCATACTACATCAACATTAATCAGTTTACATTTTTATGTGTGGTATGATGAATAATAAAATATTCATTGAAAAATTTACCTTACTTTATCATTCCGTCGTTTTTTTTACCAAATACTTTTGTATTTTCAAATAAATAAAAAAAATATTTTAAGTTATTAAGTTTCTATCTGATTATGAAATTTCGTAGAAGAAGACAGAATCATCGACCGTACGAAAAGTACATCGTTAAGATCTGAACCGACCTGTTGTGATGGAATTCTTTCTGACTTGTTTTCGTTTACCCTCGGGTATCTGAATGATTTGAAGGGTACAGAGACGTTTTATAAATCGATAATAATACAAGCATATGTGAATTTCGAAACTTCGATGGCTAGAAACAGTAATATAATATTACTAAATTATCTACTCTAACCCTTACATAAAATTTTATACCCTCTCGAGTCTCGATATCTTGATATCTATTGTAGATACGTTTAATTTATTCAAAATTTAAGACGGGAAGTTAGTATGAATTCATACTTTGTTTGACAAAATTGGATAAAAATTATGCATTCTAGAACAAAATCAATTTTTTTGGTTTTTATGACGTCATAAAGTTCAAAAAATAATTTTTTTTCATATCTTGGCCGAATTTTAACCGATTTGAGTGAATTTTTTTTTTTGGAACCCACTAATTTTGGGTCAAACTTTTCATTTTGATATTAATAAATTGTCTAGCCTAACATTTTCAAATATTTGCCTACAAATTAAGATTCAACTGACAAATGACAAATTTT
>JAEMTY010000059.1:0-75000 GCA_020423425.1 Chrysopa pallens
TTTCCCTAGGAAAATTCAAATAAGGAAGCTTCTGGGAAATAGGGTAGACTTTATTCGCTTTTTTTCACATACAAAAAAAAAAAAAAATAATAATAATAATAATAATAAATATTCCTTGTAAAAGAATATATTTTCCTATATGTTATAATGCAAATGAATTTTATTGAATTAAGCTTTCTTTAAACACCTAACCTCGAAGTTTATATAGATATTTCAAAATCTACCGATTTAGAGTAAACAAACAATATTAGCGAAATGTTTCGGTCTATATATAACCATTTTCAAACTGTGAAAAATAATTAAACTCGTTTAGTAGAATTTAACGAGAATTAAACCACTAGTATTAGATTTAACGGAACAACTACCAGTGTTAAATGTTTAAATACTTCAAGGTTCAGAATGAATGTTTTTACTACTTATAATTATTAAAATTTTTAAATACACAAAGTACTTAATAATTATGTATGGTTGAATTAGTTGACTTTAAGTAAGAATGGTAGCAAATTTCAACAATTGGAAAAAAGTTTCAAACAAAAGTAAGACCAAATTGAATAACTTAGTTCATTTAAGAGCATTTTTAAGGTACATGCTACCAAAAGCTTGCTAACTCGTTTCGTATTTGATTTAGGTAGACAACGTGACAAGCAAACGAAACTGGATTAATTAATTCTAACTGGATTAATTAACATAATTCTGCCATCAAATGACGGCGGCAAAAAAAGAGGGATGATTAAAATTAATTCTGGAATAATGCAAATGGAATCATGTTCGTTTTCTATATGAATATTTACCTTTTCTGCACGGAGATTGGCATCTTTAGCTTGTTGTTCACATTGGAGAGCACGATCTAATGCGCTATCCTTTTCAAGCTTCATCGCTTGCATTTTCTTTTTGATTGCGTCCATGGTGACGGATTTTTAGTTAGACGCTTACCCGAAAACTGTAAATAAAAATTTCTGTATTAAATTTGAGTTTTTTATTTTATTATTCATTATTCATTAACACGATTGAGAATGTGTCACAAAAGGAAAAAACATTCGTTGTTCGAAAATTCGAGCTGATATAAAAAATGGTGAAGTGGGAAGCACAAACACAATTTAATTAGAATTATGATTTTTCAATTAAAGTAACGTTGAAGTTGTAATATTAATAAGATAAAGCTTCCATAATTATGATATTAAATTTTAGGATTTCTTAACACGTAGGAATTTTAGCTTACGTCTCTCTTAGTGTAGCTGAAAAGTCTCAAGAAATAAAAATCGTCTCATGAAATATGGTACTTGACTAAAAACTTTCAACTGAAGCCTCTTTCTTCACGACTTTTTAAATAAGCTAGATATGGACATTCAAAAATCCTGATTAAACAAAAAGGGAAATACTATTTTATGACGTCATTTACTAGTATCCCTATGTAAATTATATGTTAAACATTGTTTTCAAGAAACAAATGGAAAATAATTACTGACAGCTTATAACTTCTTCGCCTTTGAATCAATTATTAATTAATTTTTAAATTTTGTTATGGTATCAAGTCAAGCTTCACATTTATATATGAAATATGGTAAATTTAGAGTACAGTCAAAAACTCTATTATTTAAAAAAAAAAACTATGTTATCACGTATTCAATCGTTATCAATTGTTTTCGACAAAAAATAAAATGGAAAGTTGGATCTGTATTACATGTTTGTCACTTGTACCTATTAAAGTGATTTCAATCAATTATGCATTATTAAAATAAAAAAATCAATGAAAATACTTTATTTAGTATATATTAGACTTTTTTACACTTTACGTAAATAATTGTAAAAAAAATCAAAATAGTAAAAAAATATTTTTGTTACAAAATACTAAGTAGTTTTTTAAACAAAATAATGAAAACCAATCTAATTTATCCGGAGATCAATTACTTTATTTTCAAAAATAGAAGAGACTGAAAAATCAGTTTATAATATTTAAAATAATCCAAAGTTTTCGAAAAGGATAAACTAAATATCAATTTGAAAATAACCATTACATGGTTCATTGACTTATGGTCACCTATAATAAAGTTCGTATGGTCAAGGACTGATAAAAATGCGAAAACACATATAACATTCAAAAATTGCATTCGACTGAACTATATTTTTAATGTCTGTAGGTATGGCAGGAAATGCATGTAATTTCCAAACGAATAATGCACATTTAGTTAAATTGTGGGAATCAATTAACATTGCACTTGCAACTGTGGGAAATTGTATAAAATTTTTAAATTTAACCTTTAAAAATGTAGAAATTAATGCGTCAAAAATTTTTTAAGGGGAGCGAGTTTAAATCAATAGAAAGATTAATGCACTTTTTTTCCATTTCAAATTCTCCCAAAAAAAAAATGTTTACTGATTTTGTGGACAGGACAAATTTTCAAACATTTTTCACACTAAAATTATTCGGATGTGTAGGTTAAAATTTTTTTATATTCAGACTACTGTAGTAAAAAAATCACCCTACTTTTGAATACTTGATCAAGGGTTGATAATAATTTTCAAACATCGAACTTTTTCGAAAAACAAATGATTTCAAAATTCATCTTTATAAAAATATTTGAAAATGCAAATTATTTTAATAACAAAGCATCTTACTTAGGAAGATTGAGTAAGCGAACGAGGCAAGGCTTAAAATTCTTATTAAATAATTAAAGTTAAATAATATTATTTTAATTTTAATAATTTTCTACATCTAGGTTTATACCAGATTTGAACAGAAAAAAATCGAAGGTTAAATATGGTTTAATAATTTTCTAAATTAAAACTATTGGACAGTTAAGTTTTCAATAGGTCATATTAAGTTTCATATGTAGGTCAAATAAAATATTTATAAAAATAAAGAAAAACTTGTGAAGTTATTTTAACGACCATGCGTATCAAATTATTTTTTTTGCTAAAAATAAACATTCGCGAAATTTCCGGAACAATTTTTTTTTTTTAAATATTTATAAAAATAATATTATACAAAAATTAAAAATTTTTTTTTTCCTTTAAAGTCAGCAAATTTGGAAAAAAAATTATTTTATTTTTTAATTTTTTGATTAAATATTTTTATAAAAGTTTATTTTTGTGAAAATACCTTGAAAAAATTCATAACATTATAGGATAAAATATTATTAAAAATTTTCTTTTTTCAAAAAAAGAAACAAAATTTAAAATTTTTCTTCAAGTGGTCATGAATAGAATTTTACGATCGTATAACGATCGTATTACGATCGTATAAATTTTAACAAAATATGTGCCCAAGGACGCTATATAAAAATGTTTCTTATTTAAAATAATGATAAATTTTCAAAATTTAAAATAAACTGTTTGCAATATATATGGACATAGCTATTTTAATTTCACGAGGCATATCGTATAACGAAGTCGTACTACGCAATGACCATACATGCGTAGAAACTCATTTTTCACTCATTTAATTTTTCACTCCGAACCAACATCCTATTACATAACCACCGTAATCATTTTTGCTAGAATATTCGATTCGAAAATTATCAAAAAAATTCTGGATGATTTTTCCAAAATGATGTATTTGCAAATTTTTGACAAAAATTTATGTTTTTCTTACAGGTATGTTCAATTTTTTCGAAAAAAAAAATAAATATTCCAAAATAAAACCTTGTAAAATTTTTGTTTAAAAATTTTCCTCAATAATTTGCACAACAATTAAAAAAAAAACTTAAAGATCAAAAAAATTTACTTACCAAATATAAATCAAAATGAGTGCAAAGGAGACTTTGAACTGAAAAGTACGCGGTCTCTTGACAACTAATTATACTTGGGGTGTTTAAAACTTTTCTTACGTTATTGCCGTTAATAGTTTGGAAAAGTAGGGGTAACTCAAAACATCTTTTTCTGTATCATTATAATATTATGATGATATATTTAATTATGTAGAATCTCCGATGTACGATGTACAATGTTCAATCTATACTATTACTATTTTTCAAAATTCTTCACTTTAAAATTCCTATGCAAAATCTGAAAGCTGAATAAAATTAAGCTATTAAGGGGAAAACCGTTATTATTATTATTATTTTTTTTTTTTTTTTTTAATATTTTTTTGTTTGTAGAGGAAGCAGGGGTAATAGCGGTCAAAGTACAATGGCGATCAGCATCATTACTCCAAAACGAAAGGAGTTAGTAGTGCTAGAGTAAGTAACAGACCTTCGTATTACACGATTTAGCTTACCGATAAATGCCAGTTCAGTTTCTGCTTGCTATATATTCGAGAGAGATGCATGTTAATTGTATTTTGCCGCTGTTGATAAGAAAAAACGTCTACAACTTAAACGTTAATTATGGAAACACTAAAATTTCATATTAACCTCTTTACAGATTCGATTTTTTAAATTTAGCTATATAATTTTCTTCACTTTTTTTGAGCATAGTGAAATTATTACTTCAAGGAGATAGAACTAGAGAATATGAAAGTTTTTTGGCTCTAAATGAAAAAAACATTTCCTAATAATTTGTACCAAGATAATTTGTTGCCAAAGTGGCCACCGGTCTTGTTCATTTTTAAACAATTATTTTTTTTAACAGAAAATATATAATGATTTCTGAACATGGTAATAAAAAAACTTCGTTTTCAATCAAGACTACGTTTCGCTACATAGAGGGAGGGGTTCTAAAAGACAGGAATTGAATCACATGGTTTATGATTAATACCTAAAACAAAAACAATGAAAAAAATTTCTGGTTAAAATGATTATATGATACAAATAGAATATTCAACGGGTATTTTAATAATATTAAAGTTACCCCACTATAGTGTTATAAATAATATCCCCACTTCGTTATAAAATAAAAGTGTGTTTTCGTTAAAAAGCAATATACGCTGAACAGTGAATACAAAAATATTAAAACATCGATTGCAAACACACAGATGGTCAGATTGAATTATAATATATCTATAAAATCTCATTATAAATACTTGTAATCTATTTTTATAATGTATATGAACGGCCCCGCATTATAAAATACAAAAAACGTGGAAAATTTTTAATTCGGGGACTATTATCCTTCTTTGTACAGCAAGTTTTAGCCTGGGTGCTCATAAACATATCATATCATTTGTGCACATCTAAGAATTTGTGTATGCCTTAAAATTAGTATAGTGGCCAATTTTCTGTTTTGGAGCTCGTAAAATTTTCACAGGTCTCAAATTGACGAACACCTGTTTTTTTTTGTACACCAACCATTTTGTCCAAATGTGACATATGTCCTTTCTGCGACAACTTAAAATAATTGCTATTTTTTTACAATTTTCAAGTTGTGAAATCATTTCTGTAATTAATTTTACAGTTCGATGCAGTGCTGTGTTTGGGGGGGGGGGGGCATAACCACTGGTTCAAGCATATTTATTCTATGTTATTTTTTGTAAAGAGATGGTCCAATTAAATAAAAACAATATGTTGTCATTTTTTGAGATGTTCCTTAGCTTTTTGTTGGAATAAAATGCAACAATGTGATATATTTAAAAATCAAACCATTCTTTTGAGATATTGAATTTATTAAGAGCTTGAATATCTCAAAAGAATGGTTTGATTTTTAAATATATGACATTGCTGAATTTTATTCCAACAAAAAGCTAAGGAACATCTCAAAAAATGACAACATATTGTTTTTATTTAATTGGACCGTCTCTTTACAAAAAATAACATAGAATAAATGTGCTCTTGAACCAGTGCTTATGACCCCCTCAAACACAACACAATATTGTAAGTGAGAAAAAAAACCTATTTAATTTTATAAAAATGGGAACAAAACACCCATAAACTTTGTTATGCAAGTGACGGTGGTTCATTATGTATATGAAGAAAACGGAGTGATTTTTCAAACGCGGAATATATTCGATTACTTTTAGTCTAAAAGTTGGTCTTTGAGCTCTGAAAATAGTGATTCATCTTCTTATCAATTTTTGGAAGAAATATCCATCTGTACATAGTTTGAATGACATTAAGATCTTAAATGTTGAATATGTTTAAATAAACCTGATTTTCGATTTAAAATTCCTTTCAAATTTTTTTCGAAAGGGCATTAATATTCATTAAAAATCGAAAAATAAAGATGAAATATTTTTACGCAAAATTATCATAGAAATAAGAAGAAATTTTGCACATCCAACGACTTCAACCAAATTTTTAAACTGAAGTAAATAGTTTGAGGTGAATAAAATAATATTTTTATATGATTATAAAAAAAAATAAATAGATAGATGATTTTAACTGGCTTAAGTTTGAATAGGATGTTATTAGACGAATCTTGGTTCGTGGTTCCGCTTTTAAAGCCTAGATTTGTGATCAAAATTGTCTAACAAAGTTAAACGAAAATCTATCTGAGTATTTAAGTGAATTTACCTGCAATGTAATAGAATGTTTTTAAAGAGTAGGCAGTCTTCAAATACTTTAATGTATATCAAATTGCCTATTATATATTTAAACTAGGAAGCAAAATTTTTAAATTAGGAAATATTAAAAAAAAATTTTTGAAATAATAAAAATTTTTTCTTT
The DNA here is from genome assembly GCA_020423425.1 of Chrysopa pallens. Taxonomy (NCBI): domain Eukaryota; kingdom Metazoa; phylum Arthropoda; class Insecta; order Neuroptera; family Chrysopidae; genus Chrysopa; species Chrysopa pallens. The sequence continues at coordinate 6,540 of JAEMTY010000059.1, forward strand.
GCATACGTTCAGTATCAGAGGAAAAAATGGTACTAAAAAATCAAAAATTACAAATTATCGTGTCTCATATAAAATTGATGTTACAATACATGTAACTTGTCAAATAACAAGTAGTGATATTAATCTGGGTGAAAGATTCTTGAATTTTGGAAAATCAATGGGTATTAATTATCTTTTTTATAAAATCAATACGAAATTACATCTGCACCATAAGAAATTGCATGCTCATCTACGAACGGTAAGTACAAAAATGCATTACATTTAAATGGATTTTTAGACCGCGTTTTTTTAAACTAACGTATTATTTGTATGAATACGAATGAAGTTAGTAATATATTTAATAAGTAGGGAACTTATTTCATTTAGTACGGAAGTCATGTACTTTAAAATTGATCTGTCAAAATTAAATTGAATTTTCATACCGCTTTATTTTTGTTTTTAAAAATATAAAAAGTGTTAAAAATGTCTGTGATGGAAGGTTCGTTAAGTAAATGGACCAATGTCGTTAAAGGATGGCAATATCGTTGGTTTGTACTTGATGAAAATGCAGGATTACTTTCATATTATACTGTAAGTGACAATTTATTTCGTTTCAATTATTGTTTTGATGCAATTAACATACAATTAAATGACATGTCAAATGTCAATATGCGTTTTTTTATAAATAAATTTCTATAGTGATTTTTAATGCAAAACAGGTGTAAAGAATAATTGAACTTATGCCGGTATTTTTTCGAAATTTTAATTGATTTGTTCTAATTTGAGAAAAATGTATTTAATCCTCGCAAATTTAATTTATGTAGGTACTTATGTTCAATGTTTCCTAATTGTATTACAAAATATGGTAAATATTTTATTGACATTTGGAATTCTATTATTATTGAAAGAAATGTTATACAGGTGAACAAGAATTAATCCAAATTTTTGATATTATTATATAGATCTCGTTATTTGGACATTAATTTACACATTAAACGAAATGTGGCTAAAAAAGTGAAAGTAACAACTAACATAGTTAATTGTTTCATAACCTATATATGTTATTCTTTAATCGATTTCAACTCTAAAATTTGGAATAAAACAATCGCATTCTAGAAAATATATTTGCTGAATTGTTTAAATGTATATTGTATAGCAAATGTCAAACAATAATTATCGAATAATTAATAAAAATGACATTGAATTGTAGTTATTGAATTGATTTGTTGTTAATTGCAAATGTAATTATTCATTTAAATTTGTTAATAAATTTTGAGAAATTTTCTATGTTAATCATATGATTATATATCATTCGATTGATAAGGTAATATTTTGTAACCATCGCAAAGAAAGAAAATAATTTTATACACAGTACCGATAAAAAATTTTCATTTACACATCCATGACGCATTTGAAAAATACATCTTTTAAACGGTGGGAGGTTTAAAAAAAAGAATAAATGTAAAAAATGTTTATTTTTTTAATACAAACAATTTTGTAATGAAATATTTTTTCGTATAATAGTTTGGATACAATTTATGCTGTAAATTGACAATAATTTTAAATAATACATAGCTCTAATATAATTATAAAATTATCGTACTTGCGAACTTCAGGTCGAATTTTTTTTGAGCGCGGCGAGCACTGCGGAAGAAGGCCATAGGCTAGAACAAGGACAAAGGCCTCTCTAACCTTGAGAGCAAAGTGAGATCTTAGACCTTTTAGATCGGAGGTCATTCTTGCTTACTATGCGAGTATTGAGGCCGATCAAAGCCGAAGCTAAGGCTGGAGACCGACAAATAACTAATGATTTTTCTTACCTCAATTTTGAGATCTGAGGGCGGAAACTATCTTTATTCGATTGTTTATATCTTGGATGCATGTACAAATAATTTAATAACACTTGAGTTCGTCACATTATTCAAAGTTAGATCGACCATATACTTAGGTACTAAGCTTTTGTTCCTTTGCCTATTTAAATATACAATGTCTACTGGTCAGGTAAACCTAGAAAAGTCAGGGAATTTTAATTTTGTGTAAAATGGCATGGAATATTTAAGAAGGCTGTTAAAATTATTTTTACAATGTTTTACAAAATAGTCTGTTTAACTACGAAAATTGCCAAAACATTCAATCTTACGCATACACAATTATCCCAACCGAACATTACCGGTTAAAAGTCCATAACATACATATTCGTTTTTCGTTTTCAAAAGACCAAAATCTTCCAAATAATTTAACGTGAAAAACCGTAAAGTCTTTTTTTTACAATTTCTTTAAATTAATGTTAAGGATTAAAACTATATTTTTTTTATAAACCTGAGCCTGAAAATTTATTCAGGATTTCGAAGCCACCTGTCTGTGAAATTTTTTGTTCTCTAAACTTTTTCAAGTACTATATTTACTTTTTATCTTCGAATTTTAAAGGCTCAAATAATTAATGTTCTAAAAAAAATCCAAATCACTGTCTGGAAAACCTGGAAAAATCAAAGAATTTAATTCTTAAGGTAGACACCCTGATATAGATTTAAATGCATTTATTAAAAATGTAGGTATTTGAAATAAATCGAAGATAATATTAAAAAAAAAAAATTAAATTTTGTTTATTTTTTTTGTACAATAAATATTATTTATTATTAAATTAAAATAATTATTATAATGATTTCGAGTGATTTTTACTTTTTGCGTAAGCATTTTGATAAAAATCATAGAATAAATAATAAACTAGAACTACATTTGGAATATACAAAAATCCCATTGATTTTGGTACGTTACATGATGATGGTAATGCTGTAAAATAGTGTAGAATTATTATTGTAAATTGGATCTGTAACATAGGACAAAAAATTTGTTTAAAATTCCAACTAAAACTAATCGTATATTTTAATGCTAAATCACTTCAAAACTAGACCAGGGTAGGTAGAAGCCTTTAAAAATGGTAAAAAGGGAAAAAAATTTATAGTAGGATGAAACCCATTGGAAACGGAAGAGAATATAACAAAATGAAAAGAAAATAATTTACTGGAGATCTGAGGTCGAGAAGTGAAGGGGGGTTAGTTTTTAAGGATAAAACACGGTTTATCTCGATTTCCGGCAAAACTACAAGTTCTATAGAGAAAGAGTTAAATGGCAAAGTTGTTAGTAATAAAAAGATCTACAACTTTTGTATTCACATAATCTCAAAATTTTTCGATTGAAAATTAAGGTACTTTTTCGATATTCAAAATAAGGTGAAAAAATAAATATTTTAAATCAATAAAATTATCGTGTATTTGGAATATAAAAAGGTAAGTTTTTCGTTAAAAAAATTTTTTTTGTAAAACTGAAATAAAAACCGAAAATTGGGTTATTTTAATTTTTCATATAAATTTTGAGGTTATGTTAAAAAAGTGTCTATACAAAAGTTGTAGATCTTTTTATTACCTACAAATTCGACCTGGTGGAATTCCACAACGTTCAAATCTGGTTATTCTGACAAAATAAAAATAAATCAACAAAAAGGCTTGTAAGTTTTATTACCATTTGTATAATTGTTAACGATTGTTTCCATTTTACCAGCCGCTGTTGCATTTTCTTCCCAAATAATGCCAAGTAATAGTACGTATACATTAAAACATGTACAAAACAGTTGAGTACCATTGGAAACGTGGCCATTCCACCTAAAATATTAATTGATCATGTAAGAACAAAAAAGTTGCAACAAATATTCTATACCTATTTTATAAACTAATTCAAATTTAAAACATTTAAAACTATAACTAAAACTAAGTTCTGCGAGCTGTAGATCTCACTCGAAAATAAACAAATAACCGCATCTGCCTGGATTGTACAATATACGGGGGAGGTGAGGTTGCTCAAAAGAAAGCATAAATATTTCCCGTTTACTCTGATCATTTAATTCACATCGATTACAAAATATTTACTTGGAAAAGGTTAGTATTTTTGAAAATTTTCCAAAATGGGAGGTGGTAAAAAATTAACAGTTTCACTTCGATTCAAAAAAACCGTTTCAAATATGCATAAAAAATAAATCAAGAAAGATTTGTTTGGGAAGTCTTTTAAAAGTATTTTCAAATTTCATAACATACAGTACATCATAATAATTTGGGAGTTAAAATTCTGATAGTAGGTATATAAATTTTTGATGAATGTTTTATTCTACCCGTGTGATTGATCTTCTCCTAAACGACTGTACCGACGAAATGAAATTTTTTGTGTATGTTTGTGTAGATCCATCGATGGTGTAGATTCACAATTGATTCCAGTAGATTGCTCAAGGCCAAATACCGATGCCAGACCGTAGGTCCTAAACAACAAACCCCAGGATGCTTATTTTACTACGAACACTGGCAAAGGGTCGCCTCCAACTTCCATACTTTTACATACGTTTTGGAAAATTTTGCTCAAGTATACTTTTGTTTACTTTGATAATTGTAACATTTCTTTGTATATCTTACAAAATAACAGTTTTTTGCACAACGAGAGAGAACTTCTCTACCGTTCCGAGCCAAAGTTCTCGAGATATCGTGTTCCTCCATTTATAGTAAGAGCAAAAAGATTTTATTTCTGCGTCATAGTAATTTACAGCGTAAATATACTCTGAAAACTGACTAATCTTAACCAATTTTGGACATACAACATAATGACATAAGCATATATATTAAATCTATATTATTAAAAATTTTTGAATACCTGCAAAATATTTCGCACCAATCCATACCAGCATTAATGTTGAAACATGATGATAAACATGTAAAAATGATATTTGATTTTTCTTTTTTCGTAATACAAAGAAACCTGTCTCAATTAAATCCACCATTTTTAACATAAATAACCACCATACTGATTTGGCCATACGCATTTGATCTGGATCTGTTGTATATAACACGGGCTGACAACCCAAGGAATATACTGTCAGCCAACCACTGATTAGCATCTAAAACAAAAAGGGTAAAAATTGTTATTATTTTTTTTTTCATTAAATCGTTTATTGCTTAACTTACCGAATAACAGATAGCAGCATTTGCAAATACTTGGAATAGATTATAGCATAAAAGAATTTTTTTCAAACTATAAGGCCTTCTTTTTTCCATATATTGTGGGCCAATTTTCAAAATAATACACAGATAAGCAACTATTGTTATAACCAATGGAATTGGACTATCCATAAATGGCCATTCTTGTACGCGTTTATCTGCAAAACCAAATTATTGCAATTAGATAAGCAATAAGAAAAATATTGCAATCTACAGCATTCTATAAAAAAAATCTGTGCTCCCCTTGGTACACAAGAATTTGGTTGAATCTATTAACTTTTAACGATTTCTACGATGCATGTAGATTATAGCTTAACTAATACTTTCAGCCAAGAGCATGTTAAATGCAAAAGTTTTTTTCGAAGGTGTTAAATGTACAATTTGGCTTGCCTCGGAATCACGGAGTATTTTGTTTAAATTTTTCCAAATCGATTAGAATCTTAGCTATACAATATGTGACAGTTAGTTCATTGAATAACTTGAAGACCAAATGCCCTCAAAAGGGTTAAAGATTTTTTTGAGAACGTTAAAGATTTTTAGTGTATGGAATTTTGTCGGTAAAACAGAGATCATTTTAATAATAATTTGAAATTGTTATTTGCCAAATATGTATTTGATTATTTCAACGAAATTAAAAAAGCTTATAAAAATAATTAATACTGCGTACAGCAAAGCAATGGGTTTTGAAAGCGTTAAATCTATACTATAGATAATATTGAGAATTTTTTATAATTATCAAATAAATTTTATATATGATTTGCATGATTTTGCTCATTTGTTATTTAAAAATATGTGTTGAATATTTCCTCTTATAAAAAAACAAAAACAAACTATAAATTTTGGTTTAAAGTAATAAATAAAATATTTTATTTTTATTTTATGATAATAAAAATTTATCATAAGCGACATGACACCTTACGCATGCTTATAGAAAATATGAAAGTAAGACAAAGGTAACTATATAAAGACTACTAAAGCTTAGAAATGATCTCCCGTTTTTGAATAAACTGTACAAAAAGCATACAAACTTAAGATTTTTTGAGATGATGACTTCATAAGTTTTTAAAGACGTAAATACGACAAATCACATGGGTAGTTTAATAATAGATTAAACGTAGGGGCCGAAACTCAACCCATGAAAACAACATCTCACAAATCACATGGGTAGTTAAATAACAGGTTGAACGTACGGACCAAAGCCTAACCTAACTCTTGCAAACTACACGCCACAAATCACATGGATAGCATAATAACAGGTTAAACGTAGTGGTCAAAACTCAACCCAACCCGTGCAAACTACATCCTACAAATCACTTGGGTAGTTCAATCACTGGTTGAACGTAGGGGCCAAAATCCAATTCAACCTGTGTAAATTACATCCCACAAATCACATGGGTAGTATAATAACAAGTTTAACGTAGGGACCCAAATATTGTCGATAAGTCAAAAAATAGGCAAAAATTCGAAAATTGGTATTCCCAATTTTGGTTTCGTTTACCAAAATTAATAAAAAAAATCGTGTCGCCATGAATATCGTAATATCCCCCCGAAAAATATTTCTAATTCTTTTTAATTGAAAACCAATTTCGAATTAAATTATGCAAGGATCTTCTAATATCTATTTTGCAATGATATTAAGGTCAATTTTAGGACCTCTACAGTGCTCACAATTTCTACAAATTTTCTCGAAGAAATAAAATGTTTTCCCGAGATAAAAGACCTGTCTACGCTACTCTTGAATCTTATAAGACACTCGATCACAAAAATACTTTTCAGTTGGTAATAATACACATAAAAAAAGTCAATACCTGTTAATTCGTGAAAAACGTAATTATATTTTTCCGCAATTGTTGCCATTTTTCTTCTATTAATTATTAACTATTAGTCCAAGAACTAAATTACATAATTTATATTACCAATATGAATGTACCATTTCTTTATTAGAAAAAGACTAATCAATCACTGATTAATCAATAAAAATAACTGATCAATATGTTTTTTTTTTTAAACATTGTAATGATGAAATGCAATTTAAATTTATTTTTTCACCTCATGGCATGACGTATGGTGTATTGTATTATTAAATCATATTTTATACTAGTAACGTATATCCTTATGAAAGGCGCAAGAAATTTTGTTCAATTATTTCATTTTTTGGAACAATTCAGTTTTCGGTAATAAAACTATAAATTTAAATAAAATTACTTATTTGCTGAGACTTCTAAATCTGTGTTTATACTCCTACTTACAAATATATTTCGGGTGGAAAAAAAAAATTTTGTTTAATATTTTTGAATTTTTAGACTCTAAAAATTAACTTATGAAAAATTTCTTTTCTAAGAGAAATGTTTCAAATAAAAGTTGCACAGCTTAAAATGTTCTGTAAACGTACAAAACTTAAACAAGACTAGAATAAAGTGGAACATCCGGAAGTTTCATTTTTACGAAAAGCTTTGTGGCGCAACTAGAGATAATATGAATTCCAAATTTTTTGAGTTTAGGATAAATCGTTCGATACAATATCGCTGTCACATACACAGACACAGAGATCAATTCGTTAAATCCATTTTTGGGTGCTTTGGACCTCAAAACATGTCTTTCCGGTGAAAATTGGTACTGATATTTGGACAGGATTACAATACTCCTGTAAACACGGCCATTAAGATTGTATTAATTGCAACTCTATAACAAATAATTAATAAACGGTTAAAATAAAACTGAACAATTGTGTTTCATTTTTAATCCGATTTATTACAGAATATGAATGTATCATCGCTACATTTCATGATTCCAATACTGGGAATCGAATTCGAGCCTCCTGGGTGAGAGCTAGTAGGCTTTGTTCTTCCACTAGGAGGCTCGGGCCTTTTACTAGAAAAAGTAAAAGAAAGTAGAAATATGCTGCAACGTATCATGTAATTTTCTTTTATTGCTATATACTTTTACTAGAAATATTTATTAATTATTTTTTTCTTAACAAACTAGAATGAAGTGATCCCCCTGATGGTCGATTTTTATTAAATGCTTATTTTTTCATCCTTAGATCATTCAAGGCTTAAATATAAAACTTAAGACGGGTAGATAAATCTTTGTTCTGGCACATAGATGGCGCCGTTAGAATTACAGCTATATGATTTTCAGTTATTACTAACCTACAAAACATACATGTATAAATTTGACAGCTGTCGGACCATTAGTTTGTGTGATATATCATTTGAAGAAGATGAAAGTGTTATTTCACCAATACAATGCACCGTGTCTCAAATCAATCAAAACAACGGCGAAACTGCATGAATTGCTTCCCCATCCACCGTATTCTCGAGATCTGGATTCCCCCCCCCCAGCGGACTATTTTCTTTTCGCAGACCTCAGAGAATCCTCGCTGTAAAAAAATTTAGCGCCAATAAAGAAGTAATTGCCAGAACAGAGGCCTTTTTTGAGGCTACTACACAAATGGTTTCGAAAATTTGGAGATCGCTATAATCACTGTATCGCCCTCGAAGGTAGTTATGTTGAAAAATAAAAGTGAATTTAGCCAAAAAAATGGTTTTTCTTAGTTAGACAAAGACTTGTCTACCCAACGTATAAGGTCCACTTCTAAGAATTAAAACTTTTATGTTTTTTTACCAATATTATATTAACTATATGTGTAATTTCTTGTAACCTGTCTTCTAATTTTCACAAAACTGAATTTCCTTTCAAGCATACTGCTTTTCGTCTTTTTGCTAATATCAATATTTTTTAAATTTAAGGCAGGTTATTTGAATCCCCTTGAAAATCAAAACATAGAATGACGCCGTATCTTTACGTTTTAAGGCCACCACACAAGTCTTTTTCGAGACATTTCACAAAAATATCTGTGTGTACGTATGTTCGTTTTTATGTGTCCATTTAGAATAGTGACCATTAAACTTTGACCAAAATCTATCAATCATTAAATTATTCGTCTTTTTTTTTTTGTAATTATTCAATAATTTTTGTTTGACATTTGCTATACAAGTTACATTCAAACAATTAAACAAATAATTATATTTTCTAGAATTGTGTGTTTTTTGACAAATTGTCCCTTCCACACTATGCACGGTATGAATACGTTATTATGAAACATATATTATGAGTTTTATTGTCTATGGTGTTTAAATATTGGTAAACGAGTAAAATGCGTATAAATGAGACTTTATCAAAAACTAAATGTAGCTATTTCAAGAAAAAAGGCCAAAAAAATCCAAAACAAAAGTACAATCAATTGAATAAATGTATAAATTGAAATGAAATAATGTGAATATAAAAAAAATTAATTTCCTGAACACTACGCACTGTTCAGTTTCAATACGTAAATCGTTTGTATGTAAATGAACTTAGTGACTGGACTTTTTCCAATTAAATTATTCTAATAAATAAAAAAATAAACAAAATCATATTATTTTGATAAATTAAGGTTTTTAATTCCAAAGGTCTTTCGGTACAAAATTATCTTAAAAATTTAAAATTACGTATAGAACATGGTTTTCTTTTATAGCACAATAATTTATACATAAAAATATCAAAACCACTAAAAAATCGAATTGATAACCTTGTAAAAATAGACTTTAGACCAAGGAAGCCTTAAAAAAAGGTAAAAAGTGAAAGAAAATTATAGTAGAATGAAACCCATTGGAAACGGAAGATAATATGATAAAAATGAAAGGAAAAATAAATTACGGTCGATCTGAGTTCGGGAAGAAGGAGGGGGTGATTTTTTATGGGTAAAACATGGTTTATTTCGATTTCCAGCAAAACTACATGTCCTATGGAAAAAAAGTTAAATGGTAAAGTTGTAGGTAATATAAAGATCTACAACTTTAGTATTTACACTTTTTTCACATAAAGCAGACAGAGCTTTGCGGTTTTCGGCAGTATATAGACAACTTGGTATATTTTTATGATCGAAGTAAATAATGCACTAATATGTGCTGAACTTTAATGAATTTTTCTTATTCCGTCAAAACGGGTCTTTTCAGCCTACACTCTCTCAAAATTCAGTGATTGAAAATTTATGTCGAAAAAAAAATCTTTAAGTGGTGTTTGAGATTATGTACAAAATTTTAAAAATCGTGAAATATCCAAAAAAAATCAATTGCTGTTTTTACGTTTTCTAGGGTAATTAAGATCTATAAAACTAGAAATAACTTGCTAATATTTACCTCAGAATCTAATTTCAGGTGATATCCAAAAAACTATGTATTCAAATACTAAATGCATTTAATATTTGACTGAATATATTAGAAAAATAATTGGGGCTTAGAGGAAAGTTTTGCTATAGTTTTTATTTTCACAACCTCCATATTTTTTTGGTCACTAAACACCAATTTGAAGATTGCGAGCAAAATTTTGTCCGGAATTTTGTTTTTGGACACTGTTAGACCAAATTTTGGCACTTTTATAGCTTTTTACTATATATCAGAAAGGAGAATCGGTTTTTCCACAAGCCGAATCTATACAAAATAAAAGTAGACAAAATTTTCTACATTTCTCATATATATTGTATTTTGGTAGCCTAACCGTTTCGTCACTAGTTTTGAAAAATTAGCTTAAAAATATTTGACTATAAAATAAAAATATTTTCAACTAATTTTAAGAGTAATTAATTTTTTTATTTTAGTCAAAAGAGAAAATGATGCGAGGTGTAAGACGAGGATGTGTCCGATTAAAAGGTGCTATAATTGGTATCGATGATGAAGATGACAGTACGTTCACAATCACCGTCGATCATAAGACATTTCATTTTCAAGCACGTGATGCAGAAGAACGTGAAAGTTGGGTGCGGGCATTAGAAGATACAATATTGCGGCATGTATTTCGTGTAAGTCTTAAATTTGTTCTTATTTAAAAATAAAACTTTACCGGGTTGATTTTAAACCTTATAAAAGATCCGATTCAATCCATTTAAAAAAGAACTCAATCGAAATTTTGAATAGATTTTTGATTTCCGATAAAAAATTTGAATGGTATTTTAATGAAATCGGATAAAAAATTTTCGATTGAATCCTCTTTTTTTTCAATTCAATTGGACGTTTTATTAGGGAATCCCCAATATCTATAACAGAAAACACTGATAATAATATACTAAAAATCTATCTATATATATAAATCAATTGCTGTTCGTTTGTCTTGCTGAAATTCGAGCATGGCTGGACTGATTTGGCTAATTTTGGTCTTGATTTATTTGTGGAAGTTTTGGGAAGGTTTAAACAGTGAGAAACATAAATAATAAATAACGGAAAATACTATGAATGACATTTTAATTTTCGAATACAAAATGTTCCTAACTGTGAAACATGTTTTGTCTTTCTTTTTCATGGGCAGTTAGTTTAAAATATTAAAAGATATTTGTTGACATTTCAAATATAAAATTTTTTGTTGATATGCATATTTAGTAAAATATTTTAATGTTATTTTAGAATATTAATCGTTATCAAATAGGTGTTGTTCCACGACATTGTTGATTATAAATAAAAATTTACCTGTTAACAAAAGCACACTATATAAGTTTATCTCTATATATAAAAGGATAAATGACTGACGTATCAAAGGAGAGCCAAAATCGCTTCTCCTAGAAGCGGTTACAATTTTGCTTGAGGGTGTCTTATATGACGTTAGTAAGCACTATGAGGTAATTATTGGAAATTCTTTCCCTAATGGGTTCAAGCAGGGATTCAAATTTTGGTATATCAATCAATGTACTGTCCAAAACGCTAAGTTGAAATTGACCATAAGGCTCTGTTTTAACTTCGGTGGAGTGAAAGGAAGTATTTTTTACTTTTAACTCCAAAATGAGGAAGAAGGGTTTCGAATTTTTTAATTTCGATGAAAGTACTATCCAAACTGCTTAGTGAGAAAGTTTGAAATTTTTAAGAGAGTGTTTTGTCATGAGTGAGGATTATAAAATAATTTTGTTTAATTTTACTCCAAAAAAATTTCAAATTTTGAAATTTTGGTCAAGATACAACCCAAACCGCACTGAGAATCTTGATATAAATATGGCAAGGGCTATTTATAGAGTATCTTAATAAAAGCTCTCAAGGGGTGAAGATGGAGTTTAAATTCTTATATGTCTATCAAGGTAGTCCTAATCGCTGAGTCAGAAAGCTTGATATTTTGAACAGATGATCCTATTATATTGTAAATATAACCAAGAAATAATTTTTTTTTAATTCAACGCCCTAAAAGGGTTGACCGGGTGGGTCATATTTTGATTTATAGATTAGGACTCACCCCAAGCCGCAAACTAACTGCGCTATCTGGGTCTTATTAAAATCTAAAATCATTTTTAATTTGTTTATATGTTAACAATTATTGAATAGAATAATATACTTTTAAGCCATTACAGATGTCGCATCGTCACCTACATTAAAATGTTATCACGTTTCTCTAAATTTAAAACTACGTGGATTTTTTGTCTACGGGAGTAGTCATAAATCAAACTTGATAATTTTTAAATTAATCTACGGTATCCTGAATACTTTTAAAATATTTTGATATGAAGCTAATTTGTTTAAAAAAAATTATTTTTAAATATTGATTATCGCAGCTATGTAATGCATGATTCCCTTAATGCTCCCCCCTTACTTTTTTAGAGAAGAAAGAATTTGAGACATTATTTGAAGACAATCAAGTTTTTCTTTGTGTTTCACAATAAAAAAAAGTTTTTGTTAAGTTTCATTATGACAATTTGCTATTAACTTTTCATGTTTTTTTTTTTTTTATAAATTGTATTACGAAAACTCAAAATGCCAGTAAGTTTTTAAAAATAAAATTGCGCTGTGGAAAGAATTATTTAAAAAAAAAGAAAAGAAATATTACCTGAAAGTTAAAATCATTAACATTTAAAATTTTAATTTCGAAGTGATAAAAAATCGTTTTTAATTTGTTAACACATCTATCGCCTAAATGATTTTACAATTTGGTCGATTTTAGAAGCAAGTCTTAAAGTTATGCATTATTTTAATGTTTAATTTTTAAAAAAATCTTTAAAAAATGTGTCATTTTATTGCTAACGAAATTTATTGTGTCATTATACCTTTTGTATTTCATACATGCCTGGAACATTTGATGACATCAAAATAACTGAGTTTACCAAATTACCACCTACTGTCATTGAAAAACACATATGAAACTAGCTTCATGTCCACCAACAGACTTCAAAAATCAAATACTTTACGTTAATTTCACCTTAAAATGATTTGAAAAGTGTATTAATTTTATCAGAATCGTTAGATGAAATCTATCGAATTCTCTTTTATGTATTTAGTCATTTTTTCTTCAATCTGGAGTTCATGCGTGTTCAATTTTAATAATTTTATAAAATGGTTATATTAAATTCGGGATGTTTTTCATGTTATTTAATATTTTTAAAAAAAATGGGCGATTTTTTAACTTAGTTTGCGGTTTGTTCGTTAGAATTGCCGATTTTTATATCTTGATTTTCTGATCATGGTAAAGTGTGGAATTTGCAAACATTATTCTGATACATATCCATGCTCAGTGATAAACATAACCACAAATTTTATTTTTAATATGAAATTATTGCTATTTAAAAAAAACTTGTTAACAATTCGAATGTACATTTTTAAATGATATTCATTGGAGAATTTTCGTGGTATTTCTTTTTTTAAATAAATTTTATCTGTATAAAATGGTAGAATATTAACCATGTATGAAAGTAATGTGTAAGGCTTATACTATATGTCAATGTTTTCGTTACAGTGTGCATTCGCCTTTAAACATTACTTATTATTATTATAAAAATTTTAATTTTACTGTATCTACCGAAGTTTAATTGTCAATAAGTGAATTATATGGGATTTAATACGATGCAAAAAGAGATAGATATATGTTCCATTATTCATCCACGTGTGTTACTAAACACGTTTTTATGTGTTCCAAATTAACGAATGTCATCCCTCTTCATAAATCTTTGAAGTTGTAATTTCGTCTTAAAATATTCCTGTCATTTATTTCAGATGAAGTGGGAATGTAATCGAACACAACCATCAATTGCCGATTTTGATAATAAAGTTGCAGAAGCAGACGCATATTTACAAATAATGATTGATCAAACAAAGGTAACGATCGCAAATTTTTATAATAAGAATCACAAATTTGAAAAATTAAAATTATATGTTATTTTTTTCTAGACAATTGAAGAACAAATTCCAAATATAACGGATTTAGAAGAGCAGGAAAAATATAAAATGTTACAGGATCAGTCAAATGTAAGTTTCTATGACGGGATGATGACAGATTATTGTGTTTCATTTTTTGTAAGGAAAATTTGCTGTGAAATTTTGTATCGAAATATAAAAATGATAGATGTGCTGAAAAGTACAAAACAATTTATTTTTCTACACCGTTTACGCGCAAATTTATGCTCAATCTTATAGCCTCTTCGGAGGCACAAGCAAAACGCGTGTATCAAAATATTTTAAGATTAAAGTTTGTAATAGATTATTAATATTTATTGAAATATTAAAATTCTTGTTTTTCAGACTATGCTCGACAACATTAAACATTCCATTGTATTACTTCAAATTGCGAAGGTATTATACATATATATTTTTTTAAATTTAAATAAAACAAAATTTTCCCAAAATAGTCTTTAAGGTAGAAGCTTCCTAAATCACTCTGCTAAAAAAAAAAAACATATATCGATACGTTACTCCATTTCAAAATACTGATTTTATTGCTCGACGACGAAGAGTTTATTATAAATTCTTCTGTATTTTTTTTGAAAATGTTTCTTACCTCAGAACTTCGCCATTCATAAACCAATTTGGACATTTTTATTTAAAAGGATATACTTCTAGGTACCCAGCACCTAATCCCATAATCATATCCCAGCCCATAACCATATCATATCATCTATAAATACCCACCCAAAATTTTTTCTCAGCGAATATTCTGAAAGATGGGCGGATGTTATCTTTTTCAAAATTCGTAAAATTTTCGATCTTTGTACTACAATAGTACACAAGTGGTACAATCCGCAAGGTTAACACGACGAGGATAATAAAAAAAACATTATTTGTTTATTACGAATGTGGGAAATTTAGTTTTTTTTTTATCCTGAACAATAAATAGTCATACCGATTTTGCTAAAAAATCACTCAGTTTTAATTTACGTAATTATGCGACGAATAAAAGTGGTTCAATGTCAGTAGCATTATGTAGCAGCATGGAATCTCGTAAACTTTTCAACCGATAACTTATAAACTAACCAAAACCCGAAAAACAGATTTTTCTAGTTATTTTTAAGGTTACTCATAAATTTACAAAATAACTTAATGCTCGTTTGGATTTTTAAAAATACAATTTTTGGTAAATTATTATTTTTAATAAAATATATTTTCTTTTTTTAATCTCTGTGAATTACAAAAGCTTATTAAAAAATTGATCTCGTTGTCTATAAAACTTTGTAAAGTCATGAAATTTTTTTTCTCCAAATAGAGTTGACATGTTAAAAAAACGAAATTGTTGTATATTTAAAATTTTTGTTTTAATTTTTATTTATAAAAAAGTATTGAACTTTTGTAACCCGATTCGTGCTGCCTCTATTGTTTATTTTATTAAATATTTTGTCTATGTATACAAAATGATAAGAAAATAGCCCAAACCACTATAATGATAAAAAACTTATATATTAATTTCCTTTGTAATAAAAATTTTAATCTCACTTAATGATTTTTGAATTATTAATAGAATCAAATGATTGTAGAACAATTTAAAGTTACAATGAACGATTATAAACAAAAAAAGCTTAAGGCAAGTAATTAATTAATCATTGTTTATCAATCATAAAACGTTTTTGTTTTTAATTTAGACCACACAAATCAAAATCTAAGTATACATTTCGTACTTAAGTCATCATAATTTGTAATTATTTTGTATTGTAATCCAGAATACAGCGTATCCAGTAAATGGTATTTATCAGGGTCCAACACCTAGATTAAATTCACCAGTACGAAATACAGGTAATTATTAACCAAATATAAATCTAAAAATATTTGCGTAATTAATCACTGTGTTATTTAAGATGTTGAATCGAAGAAAAGTGACACAAGACCGAAATGTGATCGAGTAAATGATTATTTACTCGATTGGTACTGCTATAAACTATTTGATTGGTACTGCTATAAACTATTTGGAAAATATGCATGTGTTTTCTGATGTAATTTTTTACACTGCATCAAAATAACCACTCAGAAGATCTCGAAATCATTCCTCTGTATAACAAAAAAAAAAAAAAAAAAAAGAAAGAATATTTCTCAAATTGGTTATAAAATTATCGAAAAAGCTTTTATTAATTATCGAAAAGGTCATTAATTTGTTAATAACAATTTTGAAGGTACCATTTTGGCTTCTGGATGACTTGTAATGAATTTAACATGAGTTAGATTCTTAGATTCAGATTTTGTAATATTGCGTACTTGGTTCTAAGAAATTGGACAAAACTTGCCGGTAATAAAATAAATGCAATACTAAAGTACAAAAAATAAATTCATTCTATTTGAATTCATTACCCAAACAATTATTTTATTAATTTTTACTAAGTTGAAATTAACTTTAAGAGTTTACACAGTTAGGAGGAGGGCAAATACGTAGTAGATGCTCGTAATACAATACTTATCGTTTAATGCTTAAGTAAATTCGTTAATCTCGTACAAATTTAACAAAACAGATTTTATCCAAAGCAATTTATTTGCTTGTGCAAATTTTATGGTTTAGTTCACATGTTTGCTATTAAAATTAATTTGCACAATCCACTTTTAAAATTAAGATAACGAGGACATGCTTTGTCAAAAATTTTGTATCAATATTTATTGACGTAGATTCGACTATGTTTTCGTATGTAATACGGGCCATTTCGTTAGTATGAGAGTATACATTATCGCCACCTATCGGTGCATAATGGAATTCAAATGTGAGATCTGTTATTCCTGAAGACACCATCTCTGGTGCATATGTGTACTAAATTATACTATAAATTGAGCTTTATTTTGTGGAAAGTCATATCAATAATTAATAGCACTAGATACGTTGCTAATTTCTATTTTCATATTTTTATTTACCCTAATTTTGACAGTCTATACATTTCACTCAGATAGATACCAATTTTGTCGCCCCAATTTGTTTTTATTGTTTACTATCAAGTTGGTAAGTTTTACGGGAGGTTTAAAAGCCATTTTGATATTTTGTTTGTTCAAATTCACCCAGATGGATTTCACTTTCTTTTTTTTTGTTTATAGACATCCATCGAAATCCATAAAATCTTTTTATATTGGTCTTATTTATAGCCTGTTTTATTTTGTGTTAGTAATTTATTGTAAATGTTTCCTGTTTTTATCGTCATTTATTTTGTGCTTTTATTATAATTTATTTTTATTTGATGCATTTCTCATTATTTATTTTAACGTTTTGTGCTTTTATCATAATTTCTTGAAATGTTTTGTGTATGATCGTCATAATTTATCAGCCGAAAGTCTGATGTTGTATAATATCATTTTAATCGAAAGTAATTTTTAATAAACTGTACTATTTT
This sequence comes from Chrysopa pallens, assembly GCA_020423425.1. Classification (NCBI taxonomy): domain Eukaryota; kingdom Metazoa; phylum Arthropoda; class Insecta; order Neuroptera; family Chrysopidae; genus Chrysopa; species Chrysopa pallens. The sequence goes on from JAEMTY010000059.1 coordinate 24,132, forward strand.
AATCGAAAGTAATGTTGAATAAATTTTTGTTTGTATGTTTATGCCTTGATATTGTTGGATATTTGATTAAATAATCATTAATTATTCACTTTGCTTATTATTTTTTAACTTGTTTTAACAAACATTGTACAAAAAACAAAAATTTTTGTAAATAAATACAGCTGTGGTATGATATTGAATTTATTGTTTGAAAGTGGTTATATTAACCGAAACAATACTATAACAATAATTTTTTAATTAAAAATAAAAAAATGGAAATTAGCAAAACATATTTAGTGTTAATATTTAAAGTATGATATTTACTATATCGACAATCTTACAACTGTTGTTGCATAAGTGAACGGCTGACATTACGTATACATTACATTCCACGTGGTAATGAGTGAATTAAACAAAACAAACGTTTCTACGTATTCAGAAAGTGTGTACAAGTTTTTGAATTAATTATATAAGTAATTAAGTTGCGATTGTGCATAATTTATAAATAGATTCCATACTTTTCGTACTATCGGTCTGTGCTGAATAAACTCAGTTTAAAATAAACTTATATCCACGTAAAAGTTACGGCTGTATCAAGGATTCTATTGAGTAGCTTTTGAGATTTTGACTAAATTAATGCTTCTTTTGTTCGTTAGGGTTTTCACCGAGTTCCAGTCAAATGGGTGTACAAACTGGTATTGAACTTGCAACAGATTGTATGGGACCACAAAAAAGTAATGTATATAGTAATAAGAGAGCCTCCATTAACTATAATTGATCCTTATATCCCCTCCCTCCTACCGTATTGTCTAGCGTAGCCTTTACTAGGCCGCTTTTCTTTACATCGATTGAAATATAGTTTTTTTTATTACAGAAGTCATTTTATATTTTGTGTTTCGTTAAAAAAAATTGGTTAAAAATGAGAAAGACGGATATTTCTTACATATTAACATTCTGGCTCAAATGGTAGCATTAGCCACTCTAGCAAGTTATCTGATTATTGAGAAAATATATTGCTTAGAGTCTAATAATGTTTTCCCCTTAAGGTTTTTTCTTGAAAATATATTCATTGTGCTGAAAAATTTTATAAAAAAATTACATAGCTTGACTTCATCGCCTTCACGTAGCTCAGCATAATTTTTGAACTAGTCTCTCCCCGTCTTGTACGAGTTACATAGTTTATGAACTCTCGTTAATTAAACATTAAATTACAATTATTTTAATAAAATTATTGGTTTCATTTATAGGTGCTACGTCGCCAATAATATTGGTTGTACCAGAAACATCATATTCCAGTTCGGAAGGTGAAGATGATTTTTACGATGCTAATGATTCACCATTCACATCCAGTCAAGTCCAAAGTCCTACGTAAGTTAAATATTTTATTTTTCAAATTCGATTATATTTCATATTTAATTTATAATTTACTATTATTTGATATAATTTATGGAAAATTTTTCCATACATTCTCCGCAAAATTATTCTAAATCAATTTTTGAATTGTTCTTTAAATTATTTTCGACTCTAAAATTTTGATATTAGTGTAACAACTTCTTCCTCTTCAAAAATTCTAAAAATGGAGCCGGTTTCTTTTTCGGTGCCCGTAAACTTTTCGATTGCACCTACAAGCTACAATTTGACGGATTTTTAGTTTTTTTGTTATTTTAACGGGAAAATCATTCAATAAAAAAGACAAAAACTATTTTTTTGCCATAATTGACAAAACTCGGTGTCCCATGTCCGATAACCTGAAAATTAGTATTGTTAGATTTATTTCGTACATTGGAACCTTCGTTTTACTACGTACTGACAAAGTGGTTTTTAAAATTGTTATTGATAGATCTTTCCATTATTAAAAAACGAATATACGTCAATTCGATGCTTGGGGTACAATATAAATTTTACAAGTTTCGAAAAAGAAAACGACCACTATTCAGGATATTCGAAGAGAAAAAAGTTGTTAGACTAAACATAACATAAAGTCACATACAAATTTTAAGCTTTATCATCTCGAAAAAAGGCAATATGTCTGCAGATCAATATTCGATATTATTTTACGCAATAAAATTTCAATAGTAATAAAATATTTTATAATTCAATAATAATAAAATATTTGATTCTATTTTTTTATAATTAAAATCTTAGCTCTTGTAGTCTACAGGAATTAGAAGTAATATCGACGTTTCCGTCAAATTTCGACTACCGTTAAACGGCCGTGTGGAAATGAATGTTTTTGGGAATTTGAGCAATTTTTGGGCATTTTTTGTGGTTTTTTAATTTTACAAGAAAACGGTCACCTTCCGAACTTTGTCCTGACAACGTTTTGTAGAAAACATTATTCTTAATCGATTTGGACCTCTATACAATTTTTTGTGTCATTTCACCACTAAAATATATTATAACTCGATTGTTTTAATGCAAAAACAGGATAAAAATGACGAAACCTACTTAAGACGTTTTATAGCTTTTTATACTTGTTGCATATAAAATATTTATTGTACGTAAAAGTGGTAAATCTAAAGGTTCTAGACCATAAAATTCCCTATCGGAATGCATTATTTTGAATAAAAAATAATTTCGAGAAATCAGTATGCGTTTAAAATTCAATAAAACTTCGTTTATAAGGTAATATAAACTCAAAAATTACCAAAATCGGTCTATTTTACGATTGGATGAGTTGTATTTGTATCGTCGCTCAAATAGGTATCCGGAATGCGATATCCCGAAGATATTTCAAGCAATATCTGAGAATGGAAATTTATGTACAGTCATAAAATATTCATGAGTTATATTGAAAAATATAATTTTAAACATAAAAATTATAATCAATGTATAAATTATTGAGTTATTGATTCATATATGTCTGCCATATCATCCTATTAAAAAATCAGAATCATATAAATCTCAGAAAATTTTTTTTTTTCTGTGAAAAATTATTAGTTTTATTTAGAAAAAATCCTGGAAAAAGGACACCATGATTTTTAGATCTTAATTACTCTAGAAAACCTAAAAAAGAGAAAATTCATTTTTTAATTCTTGGCGAAGAGAGAGAGCAAAGTATTCAAAATTGAATTTAAATATGCTCAAAATTAGGTGCTTTTTAGGTTCTGCAAAATTAAATTATGTGCTCAAATTTTAATTAAGAAAATTGAGTCAAGTTCCAGAATTAGGTGCTTTAAGACACACCATCTTCAATAAATCAATTTAGTCAAAATTACCTTTTTTTTAAAATTACCAATGAGCTTTATTGAAAATTTTCGCGATTTTCAAAATGGGTGGGAATTCCAACAATAAAATAACAATTGAAATAAAAAAAAACAACTAATTTCAAGAAAAAAATGCCCTATCAAGTTTTGTAGCTTAAAACTTAGTATTTTAGCTATGGCGTCTCCCAAAATAGTAAAATTTATCTCAAACCATGATCAGATAAATATTTAAGTGCCAAAAATGTATTCTAAAAGCTGAACCTTTTTGAAGTATTAAGTTTAGAAAAAAATTCTATTAAGTTTAAAAATTAATTTTTCATTTCTCCAAAAATAGTGTTTATTTCAAAAATTAATGATTCAAAGCAATTTTATTTTAGACGTCCCTATAACCATTAAAATTTCTTTCAAAATAATTTATTTTTCGATTTGATAGCTTAAAGATTAAGGAAGTTATCTTTGTAAAATCAATCAAATTTATTTGTAAAAGGAATAATAACTATATTAGAAATAATGTTATTTTAATGGGAAACCCTTGAAGAAATAAAAATTAAAAAGAGGAAAATTTTAAATGGTAAACTTTTTATTTAAAAGTGTAAGGGAATTAAAAATTCCTCGAAGATTGTAATATAAATGGTAAAAATCTAAATACACTCGGCTAATAAAAGCATCCTGATTGCTTTGTATCCTATTGTATCCTGAATCCGCGATCATTAACTGCCACTTGATACTTAATTTACAGCCAATATAGTTTGAATAAACTACTTTTGTAGAAGTCAACTAAAAGTCAGACATATGGTGCCTATTTCTTGTTTATATAAAACATAAACAATCAACAGGAAATTTGATAACGGATTTATATTCTAAATAGTCTAAGAGCTGGTTGATAAATTTCACTAAGTGTTTCAGATAGCCTGAAAACTTGTATGAATCATTTTTAAATTCGCAAAAAAAAACAGAATGATCAATATTTTAATAATTCGTTTGAACTTTAAAAAAATTAAAAATAATTTAATATAACATATGTCTCTACATTTTTTTTTTTTAAAGCGAAACTCTGTTAATTACAGTCTATTTTTCTTCTTATACGAAGCATAAATATTAAAATCAAACAAATTTCTTTTCGAATGATAATTTTCATTTTTATAAATATTTTTAATTAGTCGGAAGACACTAAGATCGGACTGACTTTGGTTTACATAATAATAATCTCTATTGTATATTTAGTAATAAAAAATTTTCAAATAAAAGGAACCGCTATCAAAAAATGAACTAAAAAGTAAAAAATAATTTGTGATAAACTTCTATAAATAATTTCCTTGTGACCAATTATACGTCTCTCTTCTAAGGATATTCTTCTCTTTTGCTAAGGATAGGATTGGCGCCGAGTTCGGAAGCTCATTGGTCACAAGGAAAGTATTTATAGTAGTTTTTAATTAAAAATTATTTTTTACTTTTCAGTTCATTTTTTGAAGGCTTTTACTTTGAAAATTTTTTATTTTTAACTTTTGAGTGTTGTATACAGCGAGCCCATTCTCTCCCCAAATTGAATTGGAACTACACGGGAATCACCAGCTTTCAAATAAATAAAGAATTATCAAAATGGGGTCACCCAGTCGAAAGACAAAAAAATACCCGTATTCATAATAATTAACTAATTATTGTTATTTTATTCTCGGACCTTATACCTAGACCTCTTGTTTTTTTAGTTATTTATTTTCAAAAATAGTTTCTTTAATAGAGATGTCTTCATGGCTCTAATGCCATGAAATGGAATCCTACGTTTTAAGAGTGATGTCTATATGTTTGTATGCGCGTTCCTTTTTTTTTTCGTTTCGATTATCTCGATAATAAATAATGATATCAACGTGGAATTGTGGAAACTTTCATTCTACGAGTAATTACGTAAATTAAAAATGAATGACTTTTCAGCATAATCGGTCCTGCAGTTTTTTGTTGAAGATAAAACACTCAACGAATGTCCATATTCGTAACAATAAATTATTATTTTTTTATCTCCTTATTGGGAGACTTCGTCGTGTAGACCTTGCGCGTTGCACCTAGAACACTTATTTGATTCGTATTCCTCTTAAAACAATGCTAAAGATGATTTACAGAAATTTGCATGCTGCTTCAAATACTTACACAAAATTGTAAGTATTATCTACCAGCTCTCATACTAAAATATGTTTTGGATATTTTAAATCTGTTGGATACTGTAAAGTAAATGGTATCAAAGATGAGCTTGCTAAAGCTCTATACATGTATGTGTATCTATTGATTTTTATAATTTTTAGCAGTCAGATTGGCGTCGTTATGGTCAACAATGCGCGTCCTTATATTTATTATATATGAGATAATTCAAAACGACAATAAAAATTTATCTTACAAAATTAGTTGTTATGAATTCTTTTTACATTGTAATGCGTTGTCGGAACGAGGAAATACAATACTAAACATGAAATCCGAAGGCTAGGAGAATGGTAATAATTAAATATTTATCAGTTTTCATATATATTATCATTGTACCAAGGTTTTCTTCTCCTTTCTATTGATGTTATATCGATGATGAAAATTCTAGAATTTTTTTTTTAATGTCATTGACTACTTAGTTTTTTGGATCTAAGTTAAATAATTGGTCGGATCCACTATATGCTAAATCAGGCGAATATAAAACGATATGAGTTGAATTTTAGGAAAGTAATCTTGAATGCTGTATCAATTTAATTAAGAGCTGATTACCATCATAAAATAACGAAGAGTTATCTGTTCATAAATCACTTTACTGGGAAATAGCATGACCCTATTCGATTGGAATGTTGTCAAAGTTCACTACACTACAATAATTAAAGAAAATTGTCGCTACGATAATAAGGTAGTTTTGCATGATTAAAAAAGTTCTTCTAAATTTGATTTCTTAAAAAAATGTCACAAAAAAAAATTTTTTTTTCTTAATAAACAAAATTTCTTGCTATAAAATTACATCAAAATTTTAATTTTATTTATAGCAGTAAAAACGCTGTTTACCATTTTAGTGACGTAATATCGGTATATAATTTTGAGAATACTTATATAACAAATATAATAAAAAAACATCACCACTTTCAAATTTTTTTACTAATTAAGATACTTTTGATAGATTGAACTAAGGCAGACAACTAATAATTTTACCGAAATGACGTCACATCGTGACAGCCTAGTGTTTGTGGTCACCTAAAATAAGGATAAAAATATCGAATTTTAATTTTTAAAATAATAAATTAATCATGTAATTTAATTTTTGCCAAATTTCATGCTTTAGTTTACAGTACCGAAATTAGCCTATTGTGTTGATTTTTTAGTGACTCGAACCTTTGTTTTTAGAAATTAAAAAGTTCTTAAAATTGTGAATCAACAAACAATATTCAGTTGTTAAAGCTTTGAATCTGGTTTAGCTAAATTTTATTCAAATGCTTAACATTGGATTGAGTTTCAATTTATGCTATTTTTCTTCTTTATCTTGCATACAAATATCCAATTTATTGGAATGGGGTACATTGGGAAAATATTTCGAAGAAAATAATAACACACTAAAAATTAAAAATAATTTTAAAATAAAACCTTTTGAAATTGGGTGAAAATGAATCATTATTCAGTTTTTAGTTAGGACCGTTCTAGTCGGGTAGACGTACGCAAGCGTAATATAGATATAAATGTCCAAAATATCTTGCATACGACTATCCAGTATCCGACAAGCGATTATGTAAGAAAATGATTTGTCAATTTCAAATTTAATTTAAAACTGAGACTTTACTTTTTTTATAATTCGATTTCATTTATTTCGAAATTTTATATTTCTCATTTTCGTAAGAAGTAAAACATATACAATACAAAGAAAGATACATTCTTCATTTTGAAAACCTGATATCAAATATACAAACAATGAAATTTGCTGATTTTTTCTTTTCTTTAATACCTTCAAGTTCAGTATTTGTTTTGATAATCAGTTGACACATTCTTTTTTATTCTTTTTTATTTCGTGACAGGTTTTGTATTCACGTATAACTTATACAATAGTATTAATTACATTGTTAATTAATTATAAAATAAATGTTATATTATTATTGCATTGATAATAAAAGTATCACTGATTTTACAACAGTGGCGTAGATAATGGATTCCAATGAAGTGCTATATTAATTGAATTGTAAAGAATAAAAACAATGAATTGAAGCAAAAATAAAACTGTAGTTGATTAAATTAAATCTACAATAGACCAGGTTCGATAATTTTTGAAACCAAAAAAAATTATGGAAACCCATTGGAAACGGAAGAGAATATAACAAAAATTAAAGGATAAATAATAAGACTACATCTACAGAACTACATCCCTATAGAAAAAGTTAAATGGTAAAGTTGTAAGTAATAAAAAGATCTACAAGTTTTTGGTTTTTTATTTCTATCTTTTACATAAAAAAAATTGTTTTTTTCACGTAAATGCAGAAAATTGTTTTGAATTATATCGAATTACTACAAAAAACCATCAAGGGTAAATGTTACAAAGGCATTATTGATTGGGTAACAAAGCGTTCTGCAACTAGGAAAACAATTCAGTTTGCAACTAGGAAAAATCAGTTAAAGATACTCATTGATGTGCACTTACTGGCCATTGCGATCCACAATATTATATTTGCACAAAATCAATCTCTGAGAAAACGACCCTTGCAGATTTAATCATGAAAAGGAGGAAATTTGAATTCACATTTTATATAAATGTGAAAGTATATCTTTTAACATTTTCATTTGGAATGGAATGATCTTCTACCAAATGAAATCAATAATGTAGGCTACCAAAGGCATAATACTACGGGAGCAGAATAAAAGCAGGCACAATATGCCAAAATAATCATACAAAAGCTCTTTTAAAAACCTTTCTATATATACGTAGATCAATTGTCGGATGTCATAAGTCGTACGAAAGCGTAATGCAAACCCATTTTTTGTTATCATTTATATGACATTTGTGTTATAAAAGGTTTATCCTACATTTTTAGTTTTAAATTTTGTAAATATATTCATGGCAAAATTCATAATCATAAATTTTCAGAATAATTTTTAAGCCGTTAGAAATTTGTATTTACATAGAAAATTTACAGAGTAGTCCAATTTAAATTGGGTAGTAGGAAGGGTGGGGACTCAAAACAACTTTTAGGTAATTGTATATCTCCCAAAAGACAGTTTGCCGTGATTATATACACCACTCAAAAGTAAAAAATAAATATTTTTCGCAAAAAAATATGGCCAACTTGAAAAAAATTCAATAAAAAGTGGAAAATAATTCTTAATGAAAACCTCAAATAATTTTCTTTTCGCCAATTACCTTTAAAAGTATTTCATATTTAAAATTATTTAAAAAAATTTATGACCAATTATTAATAAAAGTTTTTATTTATAATTTTAAATAGATATGAATTATACAAGTGTCGCATCTTTTGTTGTTACGGAGTATACTAATGTAAGATATACGAAAATATTATTCGGATCATTTAACAAAGCATGTTAATGCATGATATAATTTTTAGATTAAAAATTGTTGATAAGACCCAATGATGTAACGTATCCACGAGTGATAATGTGAATCACTATTTTATACTTTTATTTATATTAATTAAAAGATATAATTTTATATAATAGGTATTATCTATATATATATATATATATATATATATAGATTTATTTATATTATTCTATTGCAAAAAAAATGAAGAGCACATGCGCAATACATTTACTGCGCTCTATCAACATAATTGTTTACAATATACAATTTTATATTATATTCTATTCGCAAGTTGATCTACTTTTGTTGATATATATTTTTATCCTTTTTCTTTTTTATTTATACTGTATATAACAATAATAAGTATACCAAGATATAATGAGTTTCTTTATATTCTCACAAGTGATTTGTTTTAATAAAGGCCATATAATATATATGTATACCGTATATAGATAGATACTTTCAAATAAACCCCTATGGCCCCCAACAGTTATTAAATATTTAATATTTCATTATATTAATTTTGAACGTATACTATTTTTTTTATGTTATATTCCACAGTGTTACTGTGCATGTGGTGTATGATCTTGATAAGAAAAATGAATCAACTTGAAATTATAATACAAAGAGTTTCGAATATCTCTATTGTCTAAGAATACAAAATAATTTAAACACTATAAAATACAACCAGGGTCAACTATATAAATTGCGTTATCAAAATTAAAAAAAAAAAAAAAAACTAGTAGGAAATTTGGTTTCTTGACTTTTTAAAAGTGTGTCTTAATATTTCGTTAACATTAATTTTACATAATAATAATATTCTGATTAATTCTCAAATTCCAAAAATTCGTAAAAGTACACAGTCGATCATTTTTCGTATGGCTAGCCGATGAATTACAATTATATCGTATCGAGTTTAGTAAGAGATATCAGTATAGGGTCTTGTGATACTCCGTTATTTATGTTTGTTACAGATTTAAAATTATAAATTAGACAACTGGGTTAAAAATGTTCCCATTTCTGAACTATAAAATAAAATTCCAAATATAAAAAATATTGCTTTTTGATTCATTTATTACGATCTGTAGTGTATGTCAGATGGATGCGCGAAACATTTTGATGATGACACATTTCTGTTAAAAAAACATTACTCGGTACTGAAACATCAGAAACTGTAATGTCAATGAGTTTAGTTTGATATTTTACTTTGAGGGGTTAATAGTTTTTTAAATAAATAATTCTATATTACTACACTACTGTGCTCTGGCAGAATCTGTGTGACTATGTATTGTGGTTAGTGCATTGTTTATACATGTAATGTATATGAAGTCATAACGTGGACTGATTAGCCTCTAAATCGTCTACTTCTATTATTGTGTTTTTGATATTTAGTTTGTGTGACATATTTTTAAAAAAATTGTGTTTTTTTTATTTAATAATATATATTTTGTTGTGATTTTTTTAATACGTTTGGTGCGTTTTTATGTTTAAGTTTATTAACAAAATAACCGGGTAATTTGTTTGTTTATTTTTTCTAATTTTGTTATAGACTCAATTTACATTAAAGATTTTCTTTGACAAATGATACAGTTTTTTCAATATTTATTATTTAAATTCAATTATTTTCTATCCCATTTGAAGAGTTTTTAAAACCACCTTAAAAAAATGTTAAATACTAATATTTAAGCGTTTAAATATCTTGTATATGCTACGCTATTAATGTTTGAACTGTTTATAAATATTAAGTTTGATAAATTATCAAAATACGAAAATTATTTTTTTGGGGAACCATTTTCAATTTTCAGTAGAAATTTCGACGTATCTATAGAATATTCATACATATTTTGATCAAAATTTGCTTGACTTAGCAATAGAAAAATTTGGAATTTATTTTTTCTTTCTATCTAGTTAATTAATCAGCTATCATCAGTATTTCTAAGCGTTATAAACTTTAAACTGAATTTAATGTACCTGCCGTATAATGAATATACCGGGTATTCGATTTAAATACTCACTTTAAATATTAAACGAAGTGTTTAAATAATAAAAATAAAAGGGAACATCTTAACTTTCAATTTCGTATTATATGACTGGCAAAATCCAACCTTTTAATTTAAATGGTTCTCTATTTGAGTTGATTTGAATTCGACCTTGAACATGGTCAAATTCAAATTTCTTTTAAAATTTTTGTTTACAAGCAGAACGGCTAATACGTGATTAATTGGTATACACCAATTTTTTCTAAATTCTTGTAGCACCCATTATAAAATAAATATATTGTTGATAAAACTTTTTTCCAATTACGAATTAGTTATTTGCGTATTTCAGAACGCAGATTAATATCAACGTCAACTCAAATCTCAGCATTGAAATAGCCACAGAAATCGATAAAACAACTAATTTTAAGCAAAAAATTCCTCATACAGTTTTTTTTCGAAAAGTGAATATTTTTTGGTCTATCTGTGGTCAAAGATGCCAATTTAACATTAAAAATGCATGTTTTGAATTCTTGACGAATATTTCGAAAACCTTTTATCGAAAAATCTACACTTAACTTTTTTTATGTTTCGATAATATAAATAGGTAATCAATATTTTTTTATGTATATATATAATAATTAAAAACAAGGAAATGCTGAATCTGTAATACTATTGTTTTATTCTTCAATGTACCTACCTTGAAAACAATAGCTAAAAAAAATTGAATCATTATTTTTTCATATCAAATGAAATTAAAATTTATACTATGTGTTTTTGATTGATTTTATAGATTAAAATCATAACAAGCTGCTTGTAGTTGGTTGCATCTCATACAAATTCGCATCAAGAACTTCATTAAAAGAATGTTGTATAGAAAATAAAATGTATTATAACTATTATTACAATAATTATAAAACATCCTATAATTAGACAGGGATCGATAATTTTTCGATTATATCGATTATATTTATATATATATATATATATATATAAATATATATATATATATATATATATATATATATATATATATATATATATATATATATAAACAAATATATATATATATATATATATATATATATATATATATATAAACAAATATTTATACATATATATATATATACATATGTATAAACATATATGTACACATATATATAGATATGTATACATATGTATATATATAATATATATGTATCAATTATAATACAAAGCGTAGTTCAAAAGCTTCAATCCAAGAAAGTATATATATATATATATATATATATATATATATATATATATATATATATATATATATATATATATATATATATATATATATATATATATATATATATATATATATATATATATATATATATATATATATATATATATATATATATATATATATATATTTATATATATATATATATATATAAACAAAAATTTGATTAAAAAAAACAAAAATTTGATTTCTGCACCTTACACCAGAGACATTTTTTCTCCAAGGAAAAAAAACGAAGTGAGGACAAAAAGCAGAAATAAATTGAGATACCAGTGGCTTGATTATGTTACCCTACCGCTCCTTGATTATTATTATCTCTTTTTACAATTCTAATGAAAGATAAAAATTAAATTTTTTAATTAATACCAGCAACGGAATCCTAGGTTTGTACGTACGTATCACTGCTGCTAATGGAAGTATATATATAAGAAACATTCCCCAAAAAGGATACGATCGATTCCTTAATATACCTACCCTTTAAAAATACCTGAATATATATTTTATTTATTTTTTTAAAACACAAATGTCAATTTTAATTATATTTTATTGACTTTGATATTATTTTGTACACATGCAGAGCAGGCGCTATACTAGAATAGATGTTCAACAGAACTAGCTAGGCATATTATATAGAGTTGATAAAAGCACTAAGCCCTCAAATTTTCTTTTAAATTTAATTTCTATACGCTAATAAACTAAACGCCACCTTGTGTTATTTTTTTTTAAATCTGTGGTTTCAAGAGAGATAAAGATATACTACTAGCCTATTTATTTTAACATCTACAGTAAAGCCACTATTTTCGTTCACAAACAATTAAAAAATAATTATCCAAATGTAATGAAATTTTGGTATGCAATATCTTGATATAAAATAAAAAAATAGAGGACGTATCGAAGAGTTTTACCCGAAAAAAATTTCAAATTTAATATTTAGAAATGCTTTTTTCGGGACAGAGTTCTCGACGCGCCCACATTTTCATATTTAGATTATGGGCAAATTTGATTACTTTTGGATAGTTCTTTTTTTTAGATATCTTTGCTCGAAAATTTAACTTTTTCCGGTAGTATATTTTACTTAATATCTTCGAATTATAAAATTTCATGTAAATAATGATTTGGAAAATCTGGAGGTACGATTATGATATCCGTATCGACATGATTTTTTGATGAATTTTGGTAAAAGAAGCCAAAATAAGGTGAAAAGGAAAAATACCAATTTTTGAGTTTTCGCGTATTTTTCGAGTTATCATTTTTTATTACTTCATTAGTATTTAAACACATAAATACGACAAATCACATAGGTAGTTTAACCGCAGGTTGAGCGTGGGGGCCAAAAAAGTGTCGATAAATAGATGAAAACTCTAAAATTGGTATTCTTTTTCGACTTTTTATATTTGGCTTCTTTACAAAAATTCATTAAAAAAAATTGTGCCACCACGGATATCGTAATCTCCCATTAAATTAAATTTTTTAAAAATATATATTAAAAATATATCTATTTTTATATTAAATTATTTATAATTTTTCAAGTTCAAAATAATTTAAAAATTAACCAATTTTTTTTCAAATCAATTATTCAAATACATATGTCTCATTCTGTGTTTCAAAGACTTTTAATAGATGCTATGGAACCCTAAATTTATACGAATTTTATATCTTGACCGGCTTAATATTTTTTTTTTTTTTCCAAATTTTTTATTTTTATTTGTAAAACTGTCAAACATTGATGATAAGTTTGTTCTTGAATAAAATGAAGTTTAATAAAACTCAAAAACAGCTAATCAATTGCTCAAGAGTAACAATTAATTTTAGAAATACCGTTGCAGCATTTAGAAATAGGTATATAAAACATTTTCTTTCTGCATTTGATTCAACATAATATTTTAGAATCATAATACAATCTTTAAGCCCAAAACTAAAGCTAAATATAATTTGATCTAATTTGACATAAATTTTTGTTGGTTGACAACCATTTTTTCTAATAAAAAATTACTTTTGTTTTTCTTTGAATTAATTATTTATGAATTTTGAATGTGTTAATTTGATGTTGCTTTATGGAGTTTTATGGACAAACACAGCAAAGATAATTATAAAACAATTTAAAGACTGAATTAAAACGATTATAGAATTTTTTGAAAATTTATCCCTAATTCTTGTTGGGCACTTATTATCAAGAAGTCTTTGGATATCTAATGTATGATTTTACCCGTGGATATCCTTGTATACATTTGCGGTATGCATTAGCAAATTAAAATATTTTTTCGCGATAATATTTTGTAAAATCACGGTCGGAGAGGTTCACAAGATACTCAAATTTAGTTTCGATGCATCGTAAATTTTTCTTTTAATATTTCATTAATAGGGTTAAAATTTGTTTCGTGTCTGTACTTGCATGATGAACATGACATTAAAGATATCGAGATAGAGTATTTTTGTGATCATTTTTACTTGTCATGAATTCAAAATAGATGAAAGTAGGGCTCTATTACGATACCCGTGGCGCATCGATTTCTTATGGGCCAAAATCAGACGAAAATAAAGAATATCTATTTTCAAATTATCCATGGGTAGTTTAATCACAGATTGAACGTAGAAGCCAAAAACCAACATGACCCTAAACAAACTGAATTCCACAATTCCATGGGTAGTTTAATCAGTGGTTGAACGTATGGGCCAAAAACCAAACCGACACGTTGCAAACTAGACCCCAGAAATACATAGGTTAATAACAGTCGAAAATGTCTTACATGTATTTTTAATAGTTGTATTAAATATACAAGAGTGAATTTCTTTTAAACGAATTAAATTTCGGTTATTTGTACTTGAATTGTGTTTAAATTATAGTCATTTAACAAAAAATAATAATTAAATCTTGTGACATGTTTTAAATTGTCAATTTAATTTAATCTTAATTCATTCTTTTTAAAACAATGCATTGTACAAAAAAAATCAAAATAATAAGAATAGGACATAAAAAGATTGAATTGAAAAAAAAAACTTAAATTTTGCATACTTGATTATCCCTCCAAAAAAACGTTAAAATATGCTATTTCTAAAAAAAATATTTAGACATGTTTTTTAACTGGAATTTAATGATGATATTCATTTTTACATCGGCAATGAGCTACAGGTTATTTCAAAATCAACTTTTATTTTTCAAACGTAATGCTTTTTGTAAAAGTTCAAACGCCTTTATTCGAACACATAAATCCCAGATTCATAACCACCATAAATATAAATCGCAAGCTGCTTACACCAAACCCATAAACCCCAACATATTTCGTTTAAAAAAATAAACTTAAACTTGAAGATCATTTCCGAAGTCGCAATTAATGCCAGCATTGAATTGAAATTTTTATTTAAAATCCTATAATTTTTGTTCAAATAATTTTTTCTGGTAATTTTTCAATAACACTCGATATTTTAACTTATTAACAGTGACAAATATTTAAAAAAAATAAAATAAAGACTTCCTAATAAATCAAATTATCTTTTTTACATTTTTATGTATGAAAAAATATAAATTAATTATTATAATTTCCTTTCAATTTTTCCAGAGGAGTACGAGTTTTCTCAAATGAAAATGAAACTACAGCAACATCCACAGACAATAGTACTAATGAGAAAGTGGAAATACATAATTCTGTTAGTGACACACTTTCTGAAAGTAATAATTTAAGTAATGAAAATGTACGTAAAGTTTCGACAGCGTTTAATGAACGGACATCGTTACCACTAAACGATGATGGTTCTATTAATTATGATGGTAAGTAAATATGTTAACTAATCTTTATTTAATTAATCTGCTGATTTATTAAAATTATCATTAAAAAAATTAGTTAAGAGAAGATAATTTGGTGACAATTTACGTTATTAATTGGTTTTTCACTCACATTATTAATTTAAAAAGATGGGTTGGGGAAGTCCAGATGGATTTTCCTCATCTTCTGGGTCCTATAATAAATTTTGTCGGAAAATTTCAATTTTCTAACAAAAATTTCTCTGTTTTTGCGTTTTCTTGATCAAGGTCCAAAAAATCGCAATAATATTAATTTTATGATTAATCGATCGGCTAGCTTTTTAGTTACCGCACGAAGTGTCTCTAATAAATGGGTCTGTCTATTACGAAATTTCAGAAAATATCGTAAAAACTGCTGCGTATCCAATCGTTAAATAAAACATTTAATTAGCTTGTTTTGTTTATATACATAATTTTATCGATATTTGGGACAAAAAAATGTTCTCGATTTAATGAAATTATTTTAATAAAGTGAACAAATTTTTATTTTAGAATTCGATAATTGTTTCTATTTGACGATTAGGTACGTAGTTTTCCAGATAACACAGATCTATTTTATTCGATATATCATCTAGCCATCCAATCGTAAAAATAAGTGCTATTTTTTTATTTTTTTACCATATTACTCTAGAAAGCACAAATTCAGATAAAATTTATGATTGTGATTTTTAATCTATTAATAAAAAATTGCAAAAAAAAAAAAAAACGGATAAAATTTAAAAAAATTACAAAAATTATGCTTTTTTGACAAAATATAATATAGGATCGAGATAAGGCACTAAAACGTTTGGTTTAGAACGAATTAGTAGCGCCATCATCAATATGGATTAGTTAATAATGATAATCATGTTACTAGGGTCTAGTTTTGTGGTTTTTTAAATTTATTTTTCTTTGAGCAAAATAAAAGTAGCATTTTTCGTTATAATAATAATAAAAATAAATTTAAAACATAATTTATTTTGTTTTAAGCTTTGTATGACGAAGACATTGAAGAAGACTCTTCATTAATGGAAGCACATGGTTCGGTAATAACACATTTAATATCTCAAATTAAAATTGGTATGGACCTAACAAAAGTTGTATTACCAACATTTATATTAGAACGACGATCATTATTAGAAATGTATGCTGATTATTTTGCACATCCAGATTTATTTGTAAGGTTTGTAAATTATACATAGGTACTTTCGATGTAATTAATTTTTCAATATTGACATATGGCTTCTATCTCTGTGTTCTATCTTGTGTTTAGTGGAGACTCTCCTCCATATTAACTAAAGCAAAATTGGCGGCTCCGTTAAGCGCGCCAATTTCAAATAGCAACTAGCGTTTTTGATGGTATATAACAACAAAACGATATTGAACATTAATAAATATAAAAAATATTTTTTATAATATTAAATTTATCTTCTAACGAAATAATTTATTTATATTAAAATTAAAAAAAAATAAATAAATAATTCACGATATAAAAAATAAAGTTGACAGTTCAGGGTTATGTTTTGAAAATCATTTAAAGTTGGTATTATCTAGTGACAGTTGAGCACTAGTCAAATAATATTTTATTTATTACATTATTTTAATTATTTAATTATAATTATTTATCAATTAAATTCTTATGTGAATTTCTATCAATTATTATAGCACGCTTCGTATATTTATTATTAAAAAACAAAAACAAAAAAAAGTCTTTTATTTGATTTCGGATTGCGGCTTCCTTAATAGCCAATTTAAAAACATTTTTTTATGATACTTGATAAAACTGGGTGTTCGTTGTCCAACGCTCTGTAAATAGTAATATTTTCAAGTTGTCGCTAAATGTACAATTTATTTTGTCAAGCATCGGACAAAATTGTTTTTATATTTAATGATCTTCCCATTACAAAAAAAGAAAGCGTAAACCCGTCAATTTGAAGCTTCCTGGCTCAATAAAAAATTTTTCGGCTCTATAAAAGGAAGGAAATATGTCATTTTAAAAATTTCCATAGAAAAACAAGTAACATTAACCATAACGAGGCTACTCGTGAATTCAGCTTGTTACTTACTAATAATTAATAATCATTAATTAAAATTAGATAGTGAATTGTAGCATTGATACAAACACCTATAGAAGCAGGTTTAAGTCCACTATTTATGTATTAAAAAAATTTAATTCTTACCCTGACCACTAGAAGTTATTTAATGCTGTAGTCCGTATTAAATGTGATTATCAGCAGTGAAACTGAATCAAATGAATATCAGTTAATTGTTATAAGTGCGAAACACACACTATATATATATATATATATATATATATACATACACATATATATATATATATATATATATATATATATATATATATATATATATATATGTGTATATATATATATATATATATATACATACACATATATACCGTTATAGCCTTGAGTAACAACTATAGCCAACTAGTGGTCAGGGTAAGTACTAAAAATGTTTTGAATACATTAAAAAAAATGGACTTATGAGCTTCTATTGGTGTTTGTAATCTTTGTCCGTCGACTAAAACTGATTATCATCATAATTATTCCGAAACAAGAAAGTTTTGACCATGAACCAATTTCATTGTTCATTAGACTTCGAACTAATATAAAGTTTGTTTAAATTTAATACGGCAGTCTTATCCCATGTGCCAGAAATTTGTTTTCAAAACATTTTTTTTCTCTGTACAGTATTGCAGATTTAAAAGACCCAAAAAGTCGTATGGTACAAGTTGTTAAATGGTATATGGCATCATATCACGCTGGTCGTAAAAGTTCTGTTGCAAAAAAACCATATAATCCAATTTTAGGAGAAGTATTTAAATGTTGGTGGGATTTACCACAAAGCAGTAAAGAAAATTCATCACCTTCATTAAATCATTCAACCATTACGACATCTACTAGTGACCAGAATGTTGATACGACACCGCCATTAGTAACAGATGGACCTGTACCGTGGGGTACACGAGATCAACTTACATTTGCTGCTGAACAAGTTTCACATCATCCGCCAAGTAAGAAATTTTTTATCCAAATTTATTTCCTCTAACTAATTTTTCTTAGAATTTTCTGCTCGAATAATTTTGAAGTAATAATAGATATATTCCGTTTTCAATAATAAGATTTATTTTGGAAAATTGTTTGGAGTTTTTAACTTAAAAGTCATTTTAAACTAGGTAATTTTTGGTAGGGAAGAAACCTTAAAAATATTTTTATAACACATAACTCTGATAGCACTAAAATAATGGTTATCTCAAAATTAAATGACTTTAATTTATTTAATAAAAATTTAAAATTCTTCCAGCTTAATTATTTTTTAGTCTAATAATTCTTTTCGTCAACGAAAATTCTAATAAGTGTGGCGTCCTCTTTTACAGAGCATGTAGTAAAATTGTCAATTGCGATCACAAGCTTTAAAATGGCTGATATACCTGAATATTCCAATTTTGTTTGCAACTTTTAGGGTGTTGGGCAACAGACAATTGATTTTGTCACATATCGGTCAAAATTGCTTTTATATTTGTTATAAAATTATCCTCTGATGTCAATAACAAAAAACGGATGTCTACCTTTAAGCTTTTAGAACTTTCAAGAACATAAAATCTGAATATGGTTATTTTACAGAATTTTGGCCCATTTTCAGAACTTGTCTTTATATAAAACTATCAGGAAGGACTGCCATGATCAACTCTTGAACCAACAAAGGTCTTATTTTGAATTTCCTGACTATCTTCATGTACTCAAATTAAATAAAAAAAGTTTAGTATATATTTTTTTTAATTGTCTTTTTTTTTACAGTATCAGCATTTTACGCCGAACATTATAATAAACGTATAAGTTTTTGTGCACATGTATATACAAAATCAAAATTCTTAGGTTTATCCGTATGTGTATATAATATTGGACAAGGTAAAATAAAATTATTAGAATATAATGAAGAATATACGGTAACATTTCCAAATGGCTATGGACGATCAATATTAACGGTACCATGGATTGAATTAGGTGGCCAAGTTAAAATTGAATGTCCACAAACAAACTATCATGCGGATGTTGAGTTCTTAACAAAACCATTCTATTCAAATAAAAAACATCGTATTACAGCGGATGTATATTCGCCAAATGATAAAATACCATTCTTAAAAGTCTCCGGTGAATGGAATGGTGTTATGGAAGCAAAATGGAATGATGGCGTAAGTATTTATATTCATTATTTAAGATCTATTCAATTCATAGTAAAAGATTAACGATTGATGTATAGCAGAAAGGACTATTCACGGTATACGCAATTTGTTCACTTTTGTGTACTCGAAAAACAAGAAATAATTCACTAGTTCTTGTTTAAAAAATGAATCAAAGGACAAACAAATAACTTTCTGCATACACTCTTCTAAACACACTTTTTATTCAACAAGTACGTCTTTAATTTGAAAGTCATTCAGCTGTTTAAATTTTTAGTTGTGAAAGAAAGTATTCGATATGTGTTATTTGTAATTTATTTTATTTGTTAACTATTAGTTTTTTGTGAATTTATTATTTATTACGTTTATTAATTTTCTAAATTAAATTGTTTAATTATTTCGATTGTATTTAATTTCTCTAGTTGTACCGGTTTTATTTTAACACTGTCTAATGATGAAAAGTAGTTTCTGCGTTGTACAATTTTTGATCATTACGTACATTATCCTGATAAACAAATAATGTAACTTAAAAAACAAACCTTGCCTTTTGTTTTTATATTGAGTCAAATTTCGATCCTTAATTAGTGTCTTCTAATTGTAGTTATTTATTAATTTTCTGGACGTGAGCAAGTTTTTAATATTGATTGTAATGTTGTAGTATAGGAGGTGGGCTGCTTACATTGAGAAAATTCATTGTATTTATCACAAAATGTATGTGAGCTGATAATAATTAAAAAAAAAAATTTATTTTAGCGAACGGAGACATTTATAGATGTAAATAAATTAACAGTTGTAAAGAAAAAAGTGAAACCAATTAGTCAACAAGAAGATAATGAATCACGTCGATTATGGAAAGATGTAACCGCTGGTTTACGGTTTAATAATATTGAGCAAGCAACACAAGCTAAAAGCAATTTAGAACAAAAACAAAGAAATGAAGCGAAAGAACGTTTACGAACAAATGACAAATGGGAAACAAAAGTAAATATTTTTTTAACTAAGATGTATTAGTACCCCGGTACTGAAAAATACAAGTAACATGCTTTAGAATATAGTAAAAGTTGCTTGGCTTTAAAGTGAGCTTGATCTTAATTGAGAGCATCTGAGCCTTTTAAATAATTTAAAAAGTTAAAATATATTTTTTAATTGAAACTATATTTTCTTAAACAGAATAAATTCAATAATATCTATTTGTAACTAAAAATAAGCTCAAAGATTTTAACAAAATCTCACATAAACGCCTATTACTCTTGAGAAGAAATATTATTATATTTTAATAGTTCTATCCACAATATTCTTCGCTTTGGGCTATATGGAAAGAAAATTTCCTCTGGATTTTATTCACCAGAAGATTTTATACATAAAATTATCGAATATAAATTTTTATTTTCAAATACTCCTATCCATGCATAGGTCTCGTTGTATATGCCATGAAAAATAAAGTAACGATTCTCAAGTAATTACTCTCATTAAACGAATATTACGCCATAACATAGCCTATCAAAAGGGTTTATTAATTTCTCTTTTAGATTTTGAATCCCTCATATTTTAATTGATCCCATTTTTAATGATTTTGTACCTATGAAATTTTTCGTTGTTCCAATGTTTTTATTTGATTTATATTTTAAAACCTGTGTTTTGGTTTTGTTCAATAATAGCCCGTTACACCAACTTTGAACTGCATTCAGAATTGATTTTATATGCTTATGGGGATTTGGACTGCTATTTTATTTATTCAATGTTTTTGATAAATTCATGGTAGAAAGAGAGCTCTTTAATTTGTGGTATTCCATAGTATTAATTATGTTATGTGAATAAATAAATTTACACATTTTAATTTTTGCTTAGCCAATTTATTATATCCTATTATGCGACATGTTTCGGATGCTACTCCATATTTAGTTGCAGTTGAAAATTAAAGTGTATAAATTCACATAACATAATTAATAATTTTTGATAAAATTTATCATTTTTTTAAATATATAATTTGTATTTTATTATATATATAATAAAACCATATTTTATTTTTCAGCTATTTCAACCTGAAGGAGAATGTTGGACCTACATAACACCATTATCAGATCGTACCGAGAATAAATTATAACGCAAATTATCATTAAATTAAATTAATTATTTTTAAAAACATGTTATAAATTGAAAAAAAAAATTGCGTTAGTTAAAACAAATATTTCTCTTACACAATACACACAACATTATGGTTACATAACATAAATAATTGTTTGACACACAGTGGCTATACCAAAATAAATAAAAAAAAAAACAAATGATCAAACGATAGAAGTTTGGTACTTAAAGTAAATAAAATATGATGCTGCAAGTTCTATTTAATTACTTTTAAAATAATATCTATATTAATTATTTAATGAATTATTATTTAAAAAATAAATAAATCATGTTATACTAAAATTTGAAGAAAAAAATATATAAAATCTGTTTGTTCATATTTTTAAAAATATTCATTTGCATTGTTTTGAGAGTTCTTTTTATTTTATTTTTTTAATTGTATTTTTTGATTAATTTAACAATTATTTCACATAAAGAAGGACTTTTAAAAATAAATATGTTTTATTTTTTTTTTTTATATTTGTACGGGCATAATTACTTGTAAATTATTGTAATGGAAAAACAAATACCGCGTGCAGAAACTTTCTTTAGGTATTTCTTTGAGGACATAAAAAAAAAACACAAGTTATTGCAGGTTGGCATAATGGCCTGGGAGAACCTGGTTTAGTCAGAAGTGTTAATTTATTCAATTAAAAACATCATCATGCTTTTATTTTGGGTGTGACTAAAATAGAAGCGTTAAGGGGATTTTAGCTAGCTTAGGATGTACCCAGTGTTAAATTACCAGCGGGCTGAGTAGGCTAAATCGGCAGATTTTAGAGGCAGCAATTTTTGGGCCAAAGCCAAAGAAGTTATTTCTTATGCAATATTAACTAAATCGTTGGATGGATCGTAGATTTGATAAGCGAATTAAAAAATGTAAATAAAATAATAATATAAAATATAAATATTAGTCTTTTTTTTTTATTGAAATTTCACCAAAATATGGTGCATTCGAATTTGCTAGCATCCCATCACTTTATGCTACGATCTTTGCTCGAATCTTCTATTTATATAATAAGTATAAAACTTCTTTAGATAATAAGTATAAAATGTAAGACAGGCTGTGTTTGGCAGAAAAAAGCGCTTGTAAGCAAAACAACGAGTCATATGCGGTAAGCGCCGAGATAAAAATAATTGAAAAAGATAGAAAAACCGGTTTATTTAATAGGCCATTAATTGTAAAGGGTAAGTTACACAAAAAAGTTTACTGGAAACGAAAGACGCAAAATCTTAAACTCTACAATGATCGTGTCAATAACTTTTGCCCTAAAGTGCATAACTTCCGCGATATCGGCCAAAAACATTTTTCTAGATGGCGTTTGAAGTTCCCCCGGAATTTGTACGCATTTTGTGATTTTATACTTAGTAAGTGATAGTCGGAAACCTTATAATTTTTTTTTTTATTAAAGCAACCTTGAAACTTTTTACTTGCTAAAAATATTACTAAAAAAACAACAATATAATTTATTTTAACAATCGTACTTGAAATAAAAAATATCGGTTATTAAAAAATTTGGTAAAAAAATCTATTTCTACGTTATCACGACAATTAGAAAAAGGGGTTTTTCCCCTTTTCGCTATCTATACATAATAAATATAATTAACATAACAAATTTGTTGGAATGAGCATTTATTGAACTGAGTAATACTGTAGGCGAAAGTTTTTATGCATTTAAAACGTTTCAAATGCTTCTAAACTTACATTCCATTGTAGTCACATCATGACGAAATTCTTGCGAATTCACTATTTAATTATGCACATCGCACACCGACGTAGAATTTCATGGATGTGATTTTCTAATGGAAAATAATGTATATACGTATACGACGCAATGCTTGCAATATTCACGATAATAATACCATGCCTGTAATAAAAGTATTGCAAGTTTTTTAAGATAAAAATATTGCGGAACTTTTTAAGACTTGAATAATTATTATTTTTTGATAACTTTCTACTCCTCGTTCCTCTTAATTTAAGCATATTTATGTATTTTTTTATAGATGTCTTATGCGAGTGCATAATTTCAAAATTGCAACATAAATGTTTCATTGCAATTTAAACATACGTTGTTACATTTCACTCCGTGCTTTTTGTAACCGCAAACTTTGGACTTGAAGCCAGTTTCGCAAGAAATTTTTTTCAAAATATCAGTGAATGGGGGCCTCGTCTATGTAGTGTGGTAGCAACATTCTATCCACAACTTTCTAGCTCCTCAATTACAAAGTGTTTCTAATTATTCCATGCTTTACTCTTGGGAAGTCATCCACTTAAATATGCAATCTGACGGATATAATATGAATCCATAATATCCTAAGCTGAACAACTTCATAACACCTGATGTCTTGTCCATACTGGAGTTATAAATTTGAAGTGTCAAAATAATTTATTCCGCCTTAATAAAAAATTTAATTTTTATTTATAATACCAAAAAATACTAACACCCATAGAAACTCAAAAGTCTATTTTTTTTTTTTTAAAACAGCCATTAACCAAATTTTAAAGCCATTAACCAAAGGGGATTATTATTTTTTTATACAACAACAGTACACAGTACTGCTAGGTGGTCACGCATCCAAATACAGATTGTGACTGCTGTTGCTTAACTTTATTGATTGGTCTAAGCCTGTCATTATGTTACGTCAGTCCGCGATCTAGTCTACTTTTTACATATTAAATTGTTTTTAGTAATTACCCTGACCACTATGTGGATATATTTGTTATTTAAAGATTTAGTGGTATTTAATGTGATTACCAGCAGTGATGGCTATAGTTTTTCAAAATCGGTAAAGAACGGAAGTCTGAAATTTTTTATAAAACGAATGCGACAATGAATTTACAATTGAAAGTTTTGTGTATCTATATGTGTTGTTTCATACACACTTATAGATTCCGATATTCAGTCATAAATTCCTTACTGACATTGAAAATCTACAGTCATCTGTTGGTCATTACTGGTAATCACATTATATATCGACCATAGTCCTAAATAATTACAGCCAAATATTGGTCAGGGTAAATACTGAAATTTTTACAAAAAAAGTTGACTTAAGAGTTTCAATAGGCGTTTGCGGTGTAGGATCTTTAGGCGAACGATTTTACAAAAATAAAAATTTTACGAATATTTTTAAAAATTTCGCGACAAAAAAATATGAGGGCTAAAAGCAATATTTTCAAAAACATTTTAAAAAGTTATTTGTTTTTGAAGTTGATTTATAATTTAAAGTTGAGTCATTGTTGATATAGAACCCAATACCTAAATTTTACCTAGCTTTTTTTGAATTATCGTGTGACGGACAGACGGAAATGAACTAATTAGGTAGTAAACTAAAATTTAGTTAGTGCTTTCGATATTTGGTAGTGTTACAAAGTTTAGACTAAATTTAATATATTCTAACATTTCTAGTAAAAATTTAAATTTACCATATATTTTTTCCGAAAAAACCAATAAATTCTGACTTAATCTAATTTCGATTAATGGCTGCTCTCTTTCAATGTTATAGATATCGCTTTATTTTCGAGATATTTGACTTCTTTTATTATTATTATTTTTTAAAGAAAACAAATTGTTAATTTTTTAATAATTTATTTATATTTATTGAAAAATACAACAAATACATATTTAATGTTCTTATTTCTAATTATATATATAAAACAATTTTTCAACATTTAAAACTATTTTTTATGTTCGTTAAAAAAAGAATACGATTACGCATTTTGATTAAAAATTATGATCGCGTTTTCATGCTTGATAATATGACGATGTAATTTGTCGAAACATTTTAAAAGAAAATGAAGTGTAAATATTTTGATATCTTGCTTATGATTACAAAGACATCGAAGCCGATGTGATATGGTAATTTCGAATACATTGATAGAAAGATTACCTAATACAAAGCATTTTCTTCATTATTTTTTAATTGTTTTGTGCTATTAAAAATGTTCAAGTAAGATCAAATTGTCACTTTTAGAATTCAAAATTAAAATTCCAAATAAGATTATTTTCATTCATACTGTATTACTAGATTCTGTAATCTTTACTGCAGATGGATGTGTATTATTGGAATCTGAAATATCACACGAATTTAATGATTTTGCATCTATAGGAATTTGATGTTTAAGTAAACTTTCTTTCAAAAAAAATGTACTATTGGACTCTGTAATCGTCGCCGGAGATGGCAAGGTATTATTAGGCTCAGAAATGTCACACGAATTTGATGATTTTTCATCAGTAGGAATTTGAATATTTTTAAGTAAACTTTCTTTGAAAAACAATGTACTATTGGACTCTGAAATCGTCATCGGAGATGACAATATATTATTGGGAACTGAAATATCACATGAATTTGATGATTTTTCACCAGTATGAATTTGAATATGTTTAACTAAACTCCCCTTTAAAGTAAATGTTTTACCACAAAAGTGACAAGCAAAAGGTTTCTCTCCAGTATGAATTCGTTTATGACAAACCAAATTGCTAGGATGTGAAAATCTTTTATCACAAACATCACATGCGTACGGTTTCTCTCCAGTGTGAAGTCGGCTGTGTGAAAGTAAATGAGAATGCTGTGCAAATTTTTTTTCACATACATTACATGAATAAGGTTTTTCTCCAGTATGAAGTTGTTTGTGTTGATCTAAAATATTTTTTCGATTAAATGTTTTAAAACAAATTTCACAAGTAAATGGTCTTTCTCCGGTATGAATTAGTTGATGATTCACCAAGCCACTTTTATGAGCAAACGTTTTTTCACAAACATCGCATGAATAAGGTCTTTCTCCCGTATGAACTCGTTTATGACTAAGTAAATTACTATGCTGCGTAAATTTTTTATCACAAAAATCACATGATAACGGTTTTTCTCCGGTATGTCCAAGTTTATGTAAAACTAAAGTGTTTTTTTGGGTAAATGTTTTTTCACAAATATCACATGAAAATGGTCTTTCTCCGGTATGCGTTCGTGTGTGTTTTTCTAGACTACTTTTTGTGGTGAATGCTCGTTCACAAAGACTGCACGCAAAAGGCTTTTCTCCGGTATGAAGCCGATTATGGGTAATTAAACCACCTTGTTGTGAAAATGATTTTTCACAAATACCACATGAATATGGTTTTTCCCCACTATGACAACGTTTATGTTTAATTAAATTACTTCTGTTCGTGAATTTTTTATCACATTCGTCACACGAAAAAGGTTTGTCTCCACTGTGAATTCGACTATGCTCGGCTAAATCATACCGTCGGATGAATGTCTTACCACAAACAGTACATGAAAATTTTTCACCGGTATGATGCCGTTTATGCTCTAATAAATTGATAGGTCGGTTAAAGCTTTTTTCACATTGATCACATGAATACGGCTTTTCTCCGGTATGAATTCGTTGGTGACAAGCTAAATGACTCTGCTGCGTGAATGCTTTAAAACAAACATCACATGAAAATGAATGCGTTTGCGCTCCAGTATGAATTCGATTATGTTTCATTAAATTACTTTTATTGGAAAATTTTTTATCACAAACATCACAAGAGAAAGGTTTTTCTCCAGTATGTAGTCGTTTATGACTAATTAAGTGAGCAAGTTGCGAAAATGTTTTATCACAATGATCACATGAAAATGGTTTCTCTCCGGTATGCGTTCTTTGATGCCTTAGTAGTTGGCTGTAATCCGGAAATAATTTATCACAGCCATCGCAAGGCAAATTTTTTTTGTCATGATTTTGTTGATGTTCAGATAAACTGTCGAATGTGATGAATGTTTTTTGGCAAATATCGCACGAATAAGGTTGTTGCAATGTTTGTGCATTATTAAATGACTGAGGTTCTTGTAATATTCCATCGTTGTTTAAACCGCCTAATTGATGTTCTTGTAATAAAACATCAACACACGAATAAGGGTCTTGTGGTTCTTGTAATGCTTCATCATCGATCTCTTTTTTAATGAATACTTGTTCAATTTTAATATTTCCATCTTCATTTAAACCTGGTTCAATTTTAATATTTTCTTCTTTAATTAATGGTGTATTGTTTACATCAATGAATGCGTAGTCAGACATTTTAATGTTTTTTTCTAAAATTTACAAATAATTTATTAACTTTATAGAAAATAATAAATTGTCAAATAGATTTTAGACACTAAGATTTGGGTTCGTTCGTTTGAACACCATTTTTTTTTTTTGGTGATGTAAGGTTTGTTAACTATCAGACACGTATTTGTTGCCACACCCTAGACGTTAATTTACGTATACCCTAGGATTAATATTAAAATAAGGTATTTGAATCCTTCTATGTATAATGCGAAATGTGTTAAAATCAAAGCTGAGCAAAATTATTACAAATTACATGTTTAAAATCATTAAAACAAACTTTTTAATACTCATAATTCTGCTTAGCTTTAATTTTGACATTCATGCTTTGCAGTATTAGAATACTAGAGCCTTAGTAGAATGCTACGTCATAAGGCTAGTATATAGCACGGTATAATAATTATTTTTTAAAGCCCGTTTAACAAAGTCGAATACTCATTTGTTTTATAAGCATAGGCAATCGCATTACAAACTTTTTTGACTTGACATGTGGGCATAGTTTGCAGTGGTCTTGCGTAAAATTATCTTATAAACAACTACCGGCCACTATCTTATATAGGAGATCTTTACACCAGGCTTATATTATCAACATTTGACTGTTTTTGTATACAACATGGCGCAACATATTACATATGAATGTGTTATGGAGGGTAAAAGAAAGGAGAACTCTATTTTTATGAAAACCTGTCAAGCAAAATGCGAATTAGCATGGTGCTACAAAAGCAACAAGGTAAATTTCAAATACACCGTATTAGTTCATAAAAATATATTTTCTTTATTTAAAAATTATTTTTAAATATTTTCTTTATTAAAAAAATTTAAAAACTCCTGTTAAAAATACAGGATGACAGCCGAGAAAACACCACTGTCTGTTACATAGGCACATACACAAGACGAATAGTCACGCGTACACTTCGGTTGCCCGTAGCCTTCCTCGAGGAGATAATGGCGATCGGATCGGAAAAAGACGTGACACTCAAGCATCTTGGGGTAATCATGGATTCAGAATTGAGTTTCGTCGAACTGGACTGGAATGGAGATTAAGCAGAGCTAATGGTATCATCTAGATGTGCAGAAGAGTATTTGGACAATCCTGAGTACTCAAGCCTCACGTAGTGCATTGGCTTTTACAATGGTTGTTAAACCGATGCTCATATTTGGCTGGACAAGAACATCCCTAACCGTGGCTAGAAAGGAATTACGGCCAACTGCTAAGAATTATAGCTCTCGGTGTCACTGGGGCCCCAAAGACAACTCCTACAGCTAAGCTTGGGGCGCTTTATTGTATTCCATCAATTCATTTCAGTGGAGGCCATGCAGGCGGTCTATCGACTTAGGAGTTGCTGACAATGTCACAATAGGACAAACATAGGACACGCGAGTATAATGAATAGACTATAGTTTGTGACCCCACTTGGGAAATGGTGCAAGATGTCCACTGTTCCTATTTACAACTTTGACCGCAAATTTAGGATCATTCTTCCTGCTAAAGCGGATTGAGATGAGGATGTTCCTATTTACTCGGTCCCTCCCAGAACATATCTGTACACGGATGGGTTAAGCGCTTGAACTTCATCTGGAGTGGGGGTTTATGGATCAAGAAAAATAAAGAAAGATGGTTCTTTAAGTCAGCACGCGACGGTCTTTAAAACAGAAATATTCGCTTTGCCGAAATGTGTCCAGATTTGTAATACGGAAGGTTATAGTGGTGTGCACATCAGCATTTTCTTTCATTAGAGCGAAAGATATCCTTTAGTAAGAACTCAGCTTGTATTAAGGACTCGGCAAGCCTCTATTAAGGTCTCAATAAGCCTTAATATCCTGTATTAAGGACACGTCAAGCACACTTTATTAATGGGACTTTACGCAGTGCATGCGGCAAGCTTAGTTGTATATTAACACAGCAAATAACCATTTAGCTGTTCCCGGCTGAAACTGACCAGGGTACAGTGAAATTGACGAGAAGAGTATTGGATCTCCTGACCTTCACCTTCATAATTTGGGAATCCCAGACGATGCTACTTGTAGGTCGTGTTTAGAAGACGGTGAAACATTCTATTCTCGCCATTTGCACCTGTAAAAATCTTCAAGGTGTTAGATATAGAATTTTCGGGTCTGAAACTCTGAATCCATCTATTATGGGAACCTGCTTTGGATGATTCTTTCTCTGCACTTTGAACCAGAAGGCATCCTGATCTTAAGGTGGTTCTAAAGGAGGGTATAGAGGACTAAAAGGTCTAGATGAACGCAAGGGACGCAATGGATGGTTCCCTTCTTATTATTATCGTATCTTATCTTAAGATGTACCCTTCGCTAGTATCACCAACCTACCCTGTTGGATAAAAATGTAAAGTTTATGATACCTTTTTTTCATAAATTTATTTTCTCTTTAATTTTACTGGAACACTTTTTATTTAAGCATTGTGATCGCAATTTTGGTATGGTAGCGTTATTGACGGTGTACAATGGGGTTAATGTATAATTCGTTTAAGTAATTTTTAAACCTGATGTAGAAGTGAATTTATCGAAAAAGAGCAGTCAAAGGCTTAAACCGAGTATTCTTTTGCCGTTTTTCGCTAAACCACTTCGCAATTTGATAGACATTATTGAAAAAATATAATAAATAAATAGCGCTTTTATATTATTTTTATTTCTTCTCTTTTATTAAAAAATTATAAAAGTTGTTACAATAATAAAATTAACTGCTTTCCTTTTACCTTAGGCGTCTCATTATGCCATACAACCCGCCTTAAACCCGTTCTACATAGTCGGTAGCCATTTGTCGAATAGTCGTAAGTAAGCGCATTAAAATCATTTTTGATGTATATAAAAACAAATGTTAAAAATAGCTTGCAATGCGCCTGTATACGCCTATCAGACAACCGACTATGTGTCTATGTAGACTACCGGCTCTTAAAAATATCGTAAGCTGACGGAACTTAACTTAAGTTTGCATATAGTCATTTCTTTGTTGGCATTTTTTGAAATCAATTTTAATTTAAACAATTAAAACAGAAAAACAGAATTACGTAATTTGACATTAGATAATTTAGATATAAGTACTGAGTGTAAAACGTTAAGTACAGAGTGCTAGATTTGTGGAAAAGTATTTTTAGTATTAAATGGAAAGTATTAAAGTAGTAGTAATTTTATTTTAAATAGTCTAGCTTTTCGTTTTTTTTTTTTGTTCAAATTGTGAATGTCAAATTTCATTAAGTTTCAAATATTTTCAACTTACTAGTGAACAAAAGTTGCTATAATTACTAAATTTACTATTTAATCTAATTAGCCTTTGAACAAACCTACAATTATTATAAGAGAATTTGTAGATTTCACCAACTTCCCAATAACGGCCATAAATTACTCATTAACCGTATAGGTAAACTGAATAACAAAATTGAACAAAGTATGTATTAAATTATGAAATATAATACAATGTACTTATTTCATATTCCAAATACTATGATGAAATCACTGTTTCTTCGAACTTATAACATAAAACAAAAGTAACCATTACGCCTATCATATTTTATACCAACTTTTAAATCTATTCACAGCTTCATTCCATTCGTTGAAAATTTTTTTGTAATTTTCTCCATTGTCTTTATTGGCTGTAAATAAATCCGGGTTTTCTTTAAAAGCCATTAATTCATTTTTGGATTTCCACAAACCTACATAAAAAGTATAAATATTAAAACATACTACTAGAAAAAATTAAAGAAAAATAAAAAAATTAGCAATTTTTTTAGTGATTCTTGAAAGGCTGTATCTTACCTTAAAATGATCACATAGGGATAAAAAATATAGACATTTTGAATCTTCACTATTCTTCAATTGAGTTTATTCTACAAACTTATATTATAGCTTGCGGCTATTGCGGCTAATATTTTTTCTTTTGCGGATAACTTTTTTGGAAAATTGTTTTTTGTAAATCAAATACATACTGGATAGCTTATTATTTTGCTTCAATTTGTTTAAGACATTTGTTCCAAAATGCATATTTTTTTAAAGATTGCGCAATAACCGCAAGTTATCAAATAAATTTGGAGAAAAAGCTCAATAGATGAAGCTTGAAGCTTCAAAATGCTATATTTTTCATCTCCATGTGATCATTTTTAAGTGAGATACATTTTTTTTCAATTAGTATAGGTATTTAAAAAATATTTATGGAATACGACTCAGCATATATTAATGTATAGAATTCCAATAACGTATACTATACTACAAAAATGTAACACTTGAATTTTCTACACTTATTTAAATTTAAACTATTAGCTCCAGTGAGCAGTAGACCACACTGACGGTGGCGACCTATACTCATTAGCAAAAAAATATAGGCCACACCTTTTTATCGTAATTGGTTTATGTGTTCCAATATATATACTATACAATTCATCATACTCTTAGTGAAAAGAACAATAATTTTTGAAAATGTGTTATTATGAAGTCCCTGATGGCCAAATAAGGCTAAAAAACTACTATAAGGCAAATTGCCTGAATGTGATAAAAGTGACTAGCAAATTTCATAAAAATCTGAAAACGCGTTCGAAAGCCGAAATGCAAAATTGTCTAGTTGTACGATAGATTCACGATTTTCATGGTATGTTTCATTATTTTCTGTATTTAATGTTTTCTGTTAAAGTAAACCTGAATAAATTACCAAATACTTAATTCATGAATTTTATAATTTTAAGTTAGAATGAAAGATTCCGCAAATATTCGTTGAATTTTTTTGTTGCTGAGTATATTTACGCGATTATCACCTCGTTATTGTCATGGTATGAAGACGTTGTACTCACTACAAGAGGAGATTAGTTGAACAGACTCAGGAATATAATATAAGACTATAGTAAGCTGATAACAACATGCCAGTTTTATAAAAACTATAGTATTTAAAACTAATTCTTTCACAAACCTCTCAAAAAAAAAAAAAAACAAACAAACAAAAATCGAATAATAAAAACCACATTATATTTTTTGATGAGTAAAAAAGTTTAAATTTTTAAAGTAAACACAAATAAGCAATCTTTTAAATTTCGCAAATCTATTTATATTTGTGTTGAATACATGCATTTTGTTTGGTAAAGAACACCAATCCACAGATTTTTTAAGGCTGTATTACACTGGCAAATTTTACGTAGCCACCATATTAATAGTATGTAAGAAATTAAATATTAAATAAATAAATACGTACCGAAATTTAATCCTGTTAAAAATACAACACCTAATACTGTCATTTCGGCGTTTTTAGATCTTTCGACTGTCAATCCAGTCATATCTGCTAATAATTGGCATATGAAATTATTTTGAGATACTCCACCATCAACTCTAAAGGATTTATATAAAAAAATTAAATAGTTTTCCAATATATTTATCATCAATAG
The DNA here is from genome assembly GCA_020423425.1 of Chrysopa pallens. NCBI lineage: Eukaryota > Metazoa > Arthropoda > Insecta > Neuroptera > Chrysopidae > Chrysopa > Chrysopa pallens. The sequence goes on from JAEMTY010000059.1 coordinate 57,671, forward strand.
ATAAACGTCTATTATCGAATTTTATTGAAATATAGTAAGAATAGAAAACATTACACATCTGTAGTTGACTGTCAAGATCTGTGATGTAGCTGGTAGCAAGCACATCCGACTAGCAATTGCATGGTTCTGGTCTCGAATTCCGGCAGATGTGTAATGTTTTAAATTCTTATTATCTTTCAGATAAATACGAAAATAGACGTGTATCCATTGAGGTGAAAATTTCAATTCTACTTCTGTAAAATTGATATAATGTGTTAATACAACAATAGTTGTTAAAAATATCAAGTTGTCAGAATCATTACAGTTTTAGAATCTGTCGCATACAAAATGATAAAAATTCGTTTGTAGTTGTAATAATAATGATATCCAGTGATGCATTTAATACTAAACCTAGAGCACTTAAAATATCCCAGTCTTTGGTTAAAATTTAACTGGTCAATATGCAGTAAACAAGCCCAACTTTTTTCCATAAGAAATTTATGATCCAGACTTAATATGCTTAAATTGTGATAATATTAACAGTCTTGAATAAATAGCAATTATTATACAATTGATTCGAAAATTAAATTTACGATTATAATCTATTCATAATTTTGAATCGGCATAATTTGGATTGAATATAGGTAATTATTCCCGATTTTTATTTTAAAGACAATAAACATATTGAAAAATTAAAACAAACACTTGCAGTATTGTATTCACCTTAAAACAGTAGGAGTGATACCAATTTCTTTAATAACAACTTGTAACAACTGTACTAGTCGAAAAACTATACTCTCTAATACAGCACGAATCATACATTCTTTTGTTGTTGTAGGTTTGATGCCTATAAAACCAGTTGCAGCCTCAAAATCATTTATTGGTGCCTGTTAGTGAAAATATTAAAAATGTAGTTAGTGAAATCTATTTAGTTGGTTCACAAAATATATTATAAAATTCATCAAGATTATTATAAGATTTTAATTTGCAAATATTTTAATTAAAATAATTATGAATAATTTTAGTTTTCCTTTTAAAAATTCGATTAAATCCTATTGGAATTGAATAAGATTGAATCGAAATTTTGAATATATTTTTAATTACAGATTAAAAATTTAGAGTAGGTTTTAATGAAAATGAATTGGAAATAATTTCCATTTAAATCCGATTCATTTTCATTCAAAAATAACAGAATAAAATCATATGTTGTAATTTTTAAATATATGTTTAACTGATTCAATTTATGGAATTTAATAAATACACCGGGATAGCTAAAACTAATTAAAAACTTATAATGAAAATATAAAATTACCCCTAGACCACTAAATGCTGGAATAAAATATATTCCATCGGAACTTCCTGCTTTATACGCTAAATCTGACGATTCCATTGGATTTTGTAATAATCCAACGTTTAATGCCCATTCAATAATCGTTCCAGTATCATTTGACGCACCTTCTACAAGATATAGAAGTTCTTTCCCAACTTTCCAACCAATTAATGGATATACTCCACATACACTAGCATAAGGGATTGACCCAGTTACTATGTCTAAAAAACTTCCTGTACCTAATGTAAGTTTTAAATTACCTGTTTCATAACAACAAGATCCATAAACGGACGCTGACTGATCAGCAAGCTAAAAATTAAAATATTCTTATAATTTGACATTAAAATAATTATATAGTTCACGATTAGACTATTTTACAGAGAGCTGGGGTATTACATGAAGAATATTTACGAAACTTTAAATGAAACAATGCTTAATAGAGCAACGAATGGAAGCCATACAACCTTACGCTAAAAATTACGGATTTTCTACTTTTTTAGTTTGAATATCATCAGTATTTTATTGTACAAAAAACTGAAATCAAGCAAGAAGGAAAGAACTGAACTGAAGAACCTGATCCAAAATACGTCCAGAGCCCAAAGAACCTAAACTTCTACAGAGTTAAAGTTCTTGATCATTGCACAATAATGTTTTTACATTTGTTATTAAATGATCTTCCTACTATAATGACAAAAAAACAGATTTCCCTAAATTTGAACCTTGTGGGGACAATTGAAAAATTTACGGACTCTGAGAAAGAAAACGCCCCAATTTTCAGAATTTTTTTAAGAGTAAAAAGTTATTACAGTAATCAAAATTAAGTTGAATGAAATACACTTAATTTAATTTTTGATTGATTTTCCATAAAAATAATATTTTCTTACGGTAATATCTTATATAATTTTTACTTAATTTACTTACTGAACAAACGATAGGAATTTCTACACCAAATATTTTTGAATGAGTTGATCCAAATTCTTTTGCATCATTATCGACAACTTTTGGCAGCATATTAAGAGGAATTTTAAAAACATTATTAATTAAATCGGACCAGCTACAAATGAAAGGATCATACATTCCAGTTGCACTTGCATTGGATATGTCCGATACATGAACACGTCCATTTGTCAATTTGTAAATTAACCATGAGTCTAAAGTTCCAAATCTTGCACGATTTTTTGATATAGCCTCTTTTAATGGAATACAATGTTTGATTACCCACAATAGTCGTAAAGTCACTTGGGCACAACTAAATGTAATTACACTAGCTGCTAAGTACCGCTTGTTTTTTGTTATTAAGTACATAATATATGAAGCTGTACGAACTACCTACAAAAAAATCGAAATTATTTATTGAATATATATCTAAGAAATTAAGAGATTTTAAGGTTCAAATTAAGATGTACAATTCAAGTACCCTTGAGTTGCAGATCTTAAATTTTTTAACTCAATTCCTCTTATTCCGGCAATGGATATAAATTTTATAACATATTTTTGATAATTTATACTAAAAAAACTATATTTCTCTCAATATCCCTTAATGTCGCTTTTAGGTCAACTCGATCATAAAATCCGAAATTCCCGATTAGGGTCAGTATCGGGAATTTACACACAACGAATTACAATCTCTGTACTATCCCAGAGTTTACGATTTATTGATTCATCTTTTAGAAAATTAATACGAAAATATATTTTTTCAACAATAGGAATTATAATTTCATAGCTCTTTTGCTTTATATACTAACAATTCAATTTAGACAATTAGGTTTAATTTTTTTGGAAACTTTATAGTTTTAACTTTTTTTAAATATTTTTTCCTGGAATTAGCAAAGAGTTTATGGTGAGGTTTACCATTTGAAAGGGTCAATGCACAGCGACATATTTAAATATTAATAATCTAACATATTAATATTAAAAAAGTTATAATTATGAAATAGTTTAGTGAACTTTGACCCATACTTTAATGAATTACTCACTTTCATAGTTAATGATTTATTCCACATTTGAACCAAACTATTTGCACGAATATCTTTCCATGTTATAAAATTGTGGAATGTTTCGCTGGTTAATTCATCCCATGTTATAAATGTGGCTCGTTGTGTTGATATACCTAAGCAAGATATTTGTCCAGCAGTTAGATGTGCATCTGAAATTATTTATATCTGTTGACGAAAATATTATAACTTGATGCATTACATTCAAATATTTAATGCAATTCGTTTACACATTAAGAACAACCTCAATATGTTCAATTCTCTTGTAACGATGTAGAACCGCGATGAGCTCCGAAACTACTTATCCAATCTTAACGTAATATTTTTTAAACAGATATATATCTCAACATCGAAATTTCCTGACTTTTTCAGGTTTTGCATTGACTTTTTGTAAACCATTTTTTGTAAATATGAAGTATTATCATTTCCAGTTATAGGCCTGGAGAGTGACTTGTTCATGGGTGAGCAACATTAACTTATAATTATGAGATCAAGAATTCATTAATAAATATTACGAATATTTAAAAAATTAAATTCATGTTTTGAAAATCCATAAATAAATAAAAAAATTCAAAATTCTCTGACTATTTGCATTATTTGTCATTTCTCTGACTATTCCATGACTTTCTGAACAAATTCGAAATTTCCCGACTATTACAAGTTTTCCCTGACCAGTAGACACCCTGTTAAAATATCTGATTTGTTTCAACTTAAAAGATAGGATAGTTTTTATACCGATTATTTCCTTTTTAGATTACAAAATTAACGATTTTCATATCCGGAGTTCATATACTTAATAGTCTATAAGTTCTATAACTTTCTAACAGACGGCAGTGTAACTTATTTGGTATAACCCGTCCATAACTTTTTCTATCTAGCTTGGGTGGTCATCCGATAGATGTCACTATGTTTTGATTCTAAACTACCTATTGATGCTACAATTTATTTGACGCCCATGTGTATTTCTGAATTATCTTAAAAGAAATGGTGTAGATTGACCTTCGATTTTTTTTCAAGAACAGAGGTGTGGTTTTTTGCATTCGATGTTGAATTATGAGGGGGAATGAGAAATTGTTTTCCTTACATGTTTTTTTATAGGGTCAAGTTTCAAAAGCTATCAGCTTTTTGTGCAAGCTAAGAAGATGTGGATTTTTGCAATCAATGTTAAATAGTTTGATAAAATTGGATATATGTTATTTAAATTTTTTGCTGTTGCAAAATTGTCATAGCAAAGTGTGCTAGTTAATGATAAAATGTCAAACTCAAAATTTAAAGCCAAATAAATCGATTAATTTTAAGATAATAAAAATTTTGTGTTACTTGTTCATTTCAAAACTTTCAGGACTATAATAAAGGCCTATCATTAAAAAATTGAAAACTTCTTAATTCAATGTAAATTAGTTGAGAAAATAATAAATCTATAAAATTATCTCCTAGTCTATCATAAGTTTTATCGTATGAATAGGTAATTAAAAATAGGTAAAAATAAGCATGAATAGGTAACAGACTATTAATTAAAAATAATTATTTTATACAAAATAAATTAAAGAACATACTTACTGGCTATAGCGTTATTAATAATATTTTTAATTGATTGCCATAATTTATCAGGTTCAATTTCCACATGTCCAGGTTCAGGATAAACTAGTTCAATCTTAAAAAAAAATATTTTTAATGCCACATAGAAATATATATTACGGAATATAACAATTATTTTTCTATGAAGAAAAAAAACTTTTTTGAACATAAAATTTTAAGGATAATTTGATTGAATAATAATCATTTTGGATAACTAGATACATATGACCTTTTTTCTTCCTACTATGCTGTATAGTCCAGGATAGAAGCATTTAAAAATGGTAAAAAGAGAAAAAAATTATAGTAGCATGAAACCTATTGGAAACGGAAGAGAATATAACAAAAATGAAAGAAAAAATTATTTACGGGAGATCTGAGGTAGGGAAATGAAAGGCGTGAGGGTAACCCAGGTTTATCTCAATTTACGGCAATACTTCAAGTTCTGTAGAAAAAAGTTAAATGAAAAGTTTTAGGTAATAAAAAGATCTACAACTTTTGTATTTACACTTTTTTCACATAACTTCGCTTGTAACGCTACCTAATATTGACCGCACAAACAAAGTTTTGGTATACGTGTTCATAGAAACACCTAATTAGTTCATTTCCGACTGTCCGTCCGAAATCACGATAACTCAAATACAAAAAGCTATAGCGAACTGAAATAAATGTTGGTGAAGCATTTTAAACGTAAAAAGTGAGTTTAAGTTCGTGAGAGAGCAAAATCGATCAATTGGGACCAATGGATCCTTGACCTTACTTTTAAACTATAGAAGATAGAACAAAAGTTCAAATACAAATACATTGTTTGAAACATTTTTCGTAAAATGTTTGAGTTCTCCACAATTTTAGCTCAAATTTGGCTAATAAACACATTTAGGTAATTACAACACATATTATTATTATACAAGTGTATATATATATAACTGTATAGACTCGATATTTATAGTATTTTATGAATAGTAATTAAAAATAGTCCAAAAAATGAAATTCAATCATTTGTCGAGTATTTAAACCATACTCTGTTAGTTGTCATCTTCACTTGTGTATTTTACATTGACTTTCCACTCTGTATAAAAACTTTAAATACCTATTTCTTAAAAAAAAAAAAAACATTATTTTTCAAGAAGAAATGATAATTATTAATTAATTAAAAAAACACAAGGTTAAAATATTACCTAAATATATTCTAAGTATAAATAATCACGATCATTGAAACTATCTATAGTCCAGCCGAGAAGTGAAATATCTATGAAAAATAGTTAGAAAAGTCAGAAAAATATGGGAGATATCTCATTTGAAGCAGAATGAAATTCTGAGAAAGTTATTTTTTTTTTTTTATTTTCTGCAAAGAAAAATTGCAATTGTTATAAATGAATAAACTGAAAAAAATACAGGCTCAAATTTTTGTATATAATTTGAAAACGAAAGAAAAGTGATATATAAATATAGAAATTGTAATTTTTGTTTGCATAAAATAAGAAAGTTCGAATGAGCTATCTCTCATATTTTTCTGAATTTTCTATCTTTCTCAGACTATTTTACTTCTCGACTAGGCTAGGCTTCTCGACTTTTGAATGTATGAATAATTAATTATAGAATCTAAATGTTAGTATGATGGAGTTATTTTTTTTTTTTACATTCAGAGTGATGGTCATCTATTACAAAAATGAATATAATGCTAATATTATTACGTATATGAAAGGTAGAAAAATAACAATAAGTGCAGCTATCAAGTTCAAAATGGTTGAGGTCGTTAAATCGCCCTGGGAATTAGCCCCGACTGCCCCTATCATAAACCCAGCGCTGTTTATACGTGGTTCTAAGTGGAAGAAAAACTGTTTGGATATTTAATAATATATTATATAAAAAAAAAAAAAACGCCTTATTTCTATAAAAAAAAGATGTAACTTGACAACACAAAAAAATTATTTGGTATTTTGAAAATAATACAGTTATTTTATGTAATTTTGATAGCATCTACATAAATCAAACGAATATAATAACTGTTATTTAAAAACTTTAAGAGAAAGAGTCAGTTTAACATATTGATATATTTTTTATTATCTTAAGTAGCCCACAAATATCAGTATTAATATTAACTGACCGAACGAAGTGGGGTCTATCGAATAACTAGCGATTTTTCATTTCGTTTGTATCTATGCATGTATCTGATGGTCACCGCAGACCATCGGATAGTCCAATAAAAAATTCTTATAAGAAAATTTGATCATACATCAGACAAAAATCATAAGCAAGAGCATATTATCGGATATCACCGGATACGTTCAACGAACTACGAACCAACATTTTAAATTTATCAATTACTTTTTTGACAAGTGACCTACTTCAGATAACATCGTAAGATATTCTTAAAAGAAATTCTGAATGAAATCATGTGAACATGTATCAGAATTTCTTATATCTAATGTGTTATGTAGCTTTCTTACCGTGTGCGGGGTCTATTATAAAATAAAGGCTAAGAGTTACATCAGATTTTTTGATCAGAAAATCTTACGGTGTTAACGAAATTTTTATCAAAATATTATTTTATAATTTAAACTAATCTAAATAATATTTAATTATCAAAATCAGACGCATTTGTTACTAGCTTCCGAATGTCAAAAATACTCCTGTATTTCGAAAGCATAACATCATGGATGGGCAACCACATATGACGTCATATTAACATTGCTTGATGACATCATATGTGTATGCTCATTTATGATGTAATGTTTTCGAAACACTGTCACATATAATTCAGGTGAATAATTGCGAAAATTGAAAGATTTTTATATAATGGAGGGTGCTTCAGTATTATGTTTCAATCTCCCTTAACTCTTTACTGTTTAATATATTTATAGACTCAAAATAATGTTATAACATTATTTTGAGTCTCCAAAGTGGAAATTTCCACATTGTGAGGATTGATTGTGTGTGCACTAGGTATTTTTCATAATCAAAGCACACACAATTAGTTCGGAAAACAGGAAATTTACCGTTTCGATGACAAAGAAGAACATAACTAATGAGTAAGCGTAGGGTTAAGTGCTATATAGTGTACCACTTGGTGCACAAACCTTTTTTTTTGTCTGAAGAGTGTACCTTGATCCTAACCAAAAAAAAAAACGTACTGAATAAATACAATAATTAGAAAACATAAGAAAAATTTAAAATATTTTATTTTTTGCAGATTTTTTAATATAAATATTAAAAAAAAAAAACGTATGCCAAAAAATAACACTATTTAAGAAGGCATAGTACTCCATTTGATTCACTACTCTCTAGCAAAGAATAAGCCTCTTAAATTTCTTTTTTATTATACTTTATACCTTATCACCAAAAAAACAATTTATGTTAAATATACTAAATATTAAATAAAATTCTGATAAGCGTATTATTTAAGTAATTTGTTTATAAAATTAAAGTAGATAGGCCAGTAGGTATCAATAAAAATTATTTTATTTTAAATATAATAATAAAATATTAATTACAATTTCTGAAGATGGTTTCAATGTTCATTTACTAATAAGTAAGGATCTATATTACTTCTATATACATTCAATTATAGCTTGAACATCAAATTCTTAATAAGTATAAATTAAAAATTTAAAAAACTCCCGACATATCTTGGATTTGAAATTTGTTATAGTGTATTGTATTCTACTCGTCAATCCCTTTAATTTGATACCCATATTGAGAGAGTTGTGAAGAAATATGTAATCCGCCATTTTGTGGCGGCGGCCATCTTAGATTGATTTTAATCAAACATAGCTAAGAACACTCCCAACTAATTCCTCCTTTCAAACAAAAAACTAAAATCAAAATCGGTTTATCCGTTCGGGAGCTACGATGCCGCAGACACGTCAAACATATCACCCCGTCATTTTTTTCGCCGGGGTAAATGAACATCCCGTCGATGTTTAAAAAAATAAATTAGTTATTTTACGGTTAATATTATCTATTAATTTTTCAACTCCAATCCAAAGAAAAAAAGGAGCGTATTATGAAATATGTGAGCATATTAGTTTGTAACGCTGGCAAATACCAACCATCTGTAATCAAGGTTTCTCAAAAATGAAAAGAGATAATAAGCTGATATTTTGGTAGCGTACTCTGGGCCAAAAAAGGGAGTTGAAATTCGTGAATGAGCAAGATCGGTCCATTGGCTCAAATGGATCTATTACCAAACTTTATAACCATATAGAAGCAGGCTTTGCGTGGAACATTTTTTCATCACATTTAGTTCATATTTAGCTAATAAACACAGATATAAAATTACAATACATAATATTATTATACATGTATTTATAAACTGGATATTTAGAGTATTTTATGAATGCTTATGATTAAAAATAGTTCAAACATTCATACTTATCATATGACAAAAATCTAAACAATTAACTTTCTTAGTAATTTATTTTACTGGCTAATTCCCAAATGGGAAGTTCTTGTAATGGGTCCGATCACTCTCGAATTTTAACACATCTTTCTGTTTCAATCGCTTTAAAACCCAAATCGAACGTTTTTAGAAAGATATCTGTGTGGGTGAACGTGTGATTGTATGTGCGTTCGGAATTTTTTATCTCGGTTATCTCGAGAATAAATAAAGATATAGACGTGAAACCACTTTCATTCCACGTATGAGTCATAATAAACAAGTTATTGTTTTTTTATTTATTAGGAAGTTCTTCATTTATCCTTGCGTTTCGCACCTAAACTATTTGTTTTAATTAAGTATTTACTCGTAGATTAGCTACATAATTCCATATTATTATATAAAAATTGTCTTATGGACTTTGCATATATCGAAGCCAATATCATAACAGGCCAGTTTATTTTCTTACTGACCCTAGGACTATCTAGATCTTTTTATTATCTACAACTTTGCCATTTAACTTTTTTCCATGGACTTGTAGTTTTGACGGAAATCGAGATAAAATGTGTTTTACTCTGACTGACCCCCTTCCACTTCCCGACCTCAGACCGCCCGTAAATTATTTTAACATTCATTTTTAAAGGCTTCTAACCTGGTCTAATTGTATATATGTCGAGTAAGTTAATAACTGAAAGTAGAGAACCTTGATTTTTATAATCGTTTCAGAAATATAATAGGTAGGTAATAATAACTATCAGGAATATATTCGACTAGGTAGCTTTTAAAAGCCATATACACACTTCACGTGCTTGGAAAAAATTACAGCCTGTATATGGGGGCTATGTGACGTTTGTATCAAAATTTTTCTTATCAATATTTTTTAACTAGGCAACAAATTCAAATATTACAACTATATTTCATACGGAAATCAAGAACTTATTTATTTAAAACAAATTCACTATTATCTTTAGATAAAATAATTTCAGAAATAGACTTTAAAAAATCAAAACTTACCTTATTTGATGCGATACCAACGGTCTTACATTGTCGATTTACGATATGACATCGAATTGAAGTTGTTCCTATATCCAAAGCCGCAATGTATAATTCTTCCATATTTCTATTATTTAAAATTTGATTAACTTTTCACACAAACATAGTATTTAAACATTTATTGATTAAAAAATCCAAATCATTTTGTTATATTTGACAACAATGTATTATTGTTGAAATATATCTAACTGCTAAACTTAAATATAACTTAAGTTGACTAAAATGTAACCGCGGCACGTTGTTATTCACATCTAACAATAAGAGCAACACAAATCGCCACACATAACAAAAGTAAATGAAATATTAGTCCAGTTTGTATGTACCTAAAAAGGTCTGAAATTTAAAGTGAATATAGAATCTTGTTTTCTTGATGTTATGAGGAACGAATGGTTTTCAAAACCAAATTTTCAACTTTTTGTGTAAACTTGACCAAGTTTCCATTGTAAAAAGGGGTGAGTTTGTTTTTTTTTTTAATATCTCACTTCATATCAAAATCTATTTAAAAAGCATATTTAGTGTTTGTATAAATATTAAGTAAAAAATGCTGAAGATATTCGGATGTATTTTTTTTAAATTTCTTAATAATAATTCAATGATCATTATACACTATATTTAATTGCATTAACAGAAGAACTAATTGAAAATGGTTGTGTATTATGTAGTACCCTAATAAAAAAATGTTTAAATGTTTATAATAAAATAATGTTTTAGAAAACTGTCCACTGCGTATGACGAAGGTTAATTTTAGCAATTAATTTTGTTGCATAAATAAGTCTAAAACAATATTTTTATTAACTTCTTTAATGTTATTAGAATCGCGCCGAAAACCTAAATCGGAAATAAATACATATTTTTGTGTTTCCAAATCACCAAAATCTTTATCGTGATATTTCACCAACATGCGTGTGTGTGAATGGTTGGTATACATACAGAATCGCAACTTTAAGATTGTGGGCAAGTTTGGACTACTAGAATTAATGGCCCAACTTTTAAACCATAAGAGGCAAAAGTTCAAATACAAAAAATGTTTTATATGAAAAACAGAAAAAAAAAAACAAATTTTGTTTGAAACAGTTTATCATAAGCTGTTTAGATTCTCCACAATTCTATGCATTCCATATTCGTATACACGGTTCTACATTTTTGCCTATTCGTTACATGCCTAGAATGTATATTATTTCTCAAGCAGTACAGGGAATATGGGGGATAATTGATTTAACCTTAGTGCATTAAACTACTTGCTAAGCTTTAAGTATATCGCAATGCAGCTTTTTAACTTCTTTATTGTAATAGTTATATCATTTTAAGCTGTATTTAGAGGAATCACGACTAAAAGAGACATCTATCTATAATAAAGATAATATCTAAAGTATTATACCATAGTTCCATTCGCGGAACTATCGGTTTCAAAGATTTTCATCAAAATGTGGACTGAGAGTGCGCACTAAGTATTTTATTAAGAGAAGAAATGTCTAATGACCACCCTCAGACCCCGTTTTGATGAAAATCTTAAGCAAAAATATCTATTGTATTTTATTCTATTCCTGCCTAATTTTTTTTTTTTTTTTTTAATTAAAAAAAATTTTTTAGGAGCTACGTTTTCATGCCAAAGAAATTCATTTTGCGTGCTACATTTCATAACATTTGAATAATTATTATTTGAGTTATTTGAGCATGAAAATAATTTGAACAATATACTGATAGAGGTTCTCTGTATTATAGACAAGTTATTTTTTTTGAATCTAATAAAATTCAAGGCAATATGAATATAACATTTACTCGTAAAATGGTTGGTTGAATTTCTGTTCGTAAGACAATAAACTAATACAATTAATGTGACGTAGAAAATGTGAAATAAATACTAAAAATCTCGATTTTGGGCTTTCATTTCTAATAAATGTGAATAAGCCTTAGGCAGCCTTTATAGCACTTAAGGTAGATAACTTTGAGATAGTTTTGAACCGTGTTTCGCATCACGTGGAAGAAGAGCCAAAAATCATAGTAGCATCATCTTTCAATGTCTTCATTTCTAAGTTCTTACCCATCACAAAAAAAACTACATTTATGCATATACTGCGAAAATGCTTTTCAAAGTAACTTTAGTAGAAAATGAAATTTACAAGAATAAAACTCACCCCCATTCTCAGGTTGGTGGGTTTTCAAGTTCACATCTCAGACAAATGATAAAAAAAAGTGACTTTAAAAATTTTTTAGATCCGACACCCCATACAAAAAATACACTTTCTATTCACGATGTATATGTGGACTGGACTAAAGACTTTCAAACGTGTTTAGAAATTTAAATGCCACATTTATATTTATGGTTTAGTAATATTGCCAGCATTTTTGTTTTGAAATTTCTAATGATCAAAGCGTTTCAGAATATTTCATGAAATAAAAAAGCGAAAACAAAATAAAATCGTTACAAATTTACAAATACACAGTTTTTATTTATGCAAAAAATTTTATAAAATAATAAATTTTTGTTAATAAATTAAATTGAATTTTCATTACAAACCTCTATAAAAATGTAACATTACAATTTTCTTAGTAAAATTATTGTATTTTATCATTTTATTATGGTAATTATAAAATTGTTTATGAAAAAATTTCCCCCCATAGTGTTTTGGATTGTACGTTTTGAGGTTATTTAAATGTCAAAAAGCAGTTGACAGTACGAGAAAAGTAGTGTGAAAAGTTTACATCAAAATGAGAAAAATTTTAAATTATTTTTTGAAATCGAAAGGTTTGTTTTAAACATTGTTTTCAAATCGAATATGGAAAATAATATAGTACATGTGTGGATTTTTTTAGGCATTTAGAAAATGGCAGATAATATTGAAAAAACTCATGAATCGTTAATAAACGATAGTTTAGCAAAAAATGCAGCACGTATTTTAAGTACAAAACAAGTTATTGAACAATATGAAGATCAAATAAAATTGTTTAAAGAATTACCCCAAACGCTAAAAAAATCTGTGTTAGTTCCAATTGGGACGAAAGGTTTTCTACGAGGACAGATTGTGCACACAAATGAAGTGTTTCATAAAGTTGGATGTGGATATGTTATTAAACGGACTGCTAAACAAGCGATTGATTATTGTGATCGAATGTTAGTTGAGACAAATAACTTTTTATCGAAATTACAACAAGAAGAAAGCTGGTTAACGAACCAATTAAATATAACGTCAAGAGAAAATCCTTTTGCAACGAAAGATTGTGTAGAAATTGTAGAAAATTATGATGAAGCAAGTGAAGTTGAATGGAGGAAAAAACATCGAGAAAGTGTTAAAAAATGGAAACAAGATGAAGCGAAAGAACGTGAAGTTCTACAAAAAGAAACATCTGACAAAGATTGTTTTTCAAGATTAGATGAATTAGAGATTTTAGAAGAGCTTGAACAATTTACTTCAGACATGAAAAAATTAAATTTGGATGAAGAGAGAAATGCAAGCGCGGAAATTATACCAATTCCAACAGCAGTAGGATATATTGAAAAAAATAAACACTTAGAGGAAAATGATATAGATATTAAACCCAGAGAAATCGGAAAAGAATTGGAAAAAAGTGAAAATACATGTAATTCAAATGAAGGTTGTATAAAGACTAAAGGTATGTTGTTTGAACATTTTAGATTTTCAGCTTGAAATTCGTTATAAATTTATTTGTAAACGATTATTTTTTATTAATAGTTTGTAAATTTTTACACTTTGTATGTATTAAAACCCAATTCAATCTTTAAGTATTTATTCTTTTTTAAATGTTACATACATTGTACAGAACAAGTCAAAATAATAAATTAGGGCATATAAAGGAACCATTATCCGATACTTATGATCAAATGCCTCCAGTGTATGTATCACTGATGAAGTGATTTGGTTTAGGATATGGAATGAAATTAATACTTAGATGAATTAAATATAAATTTAAAATAAAATAAAAATTGTAATATTACAAAATTCGATAAATGATTTACTCAGCTGAATAGATTAAAAAAAAAAAAAAACAAACAATTATCAATCTATATAATTATACTCGAATCCAAAAAAATAAAAAACGACCTGAATCTTTCATGTTTATTTAAAATAAAAATTAAATCTGATAAAGACCTTAAATTAGAAATTAGATTTCGAAATTTTATCACTATCCATATTTGTCAATCATAAAGGAGAATACCGATTTGAATATTCTTAGTTTGGTTTCCAATTTCAATAAAGAATGATTTCCAGATTAGTTTTAATTGTATAAAAGATTATATATGTTCTCTTTGCTTTTCATATTTTCTGTTTTATGTCTTCATCTGCTTCTGGCAAAGTGTTGAGGAGACTCAACATTTTTCACAATTTTGCCTTTAAGATGTATATCTTTTTTCTTATTAGCGTTTATTTTTAATTGTTTTATTTTTCTTCCATTGATCTTTAATCATTTCTACGCGCACTTCTACCATTCTTTAAATTTTTTCTTGTTATTTAGATTTTGTGATAATAAACTAATATGTCATGGCAAATTCTATATCCTCTAGCCTGCTCACCAGGCTTTTTGAACAATTTTATCCAGTTCCAATAAAAAATGATAAGAAAAAATAAGCAGCTCCAGCTATCTCCACACTTCATGAGTTTGACAATCATCCTTCGTGTAGAACTTGTGTGGACTGACTTTTAGCATTTCAGCCGGTATATTATGTTTTGTTTACCTGAGATGAAAACATTTTTAGCGTGAAAATAAACTATATGATTTATATATCGTAGGAGGAAAAATTTTAAAAAACTTTTTGAACACACAAAAAGATTGGTGTTTAAATTATGACGGTTTCTATTCACCATTTGACAATGGTTCTTGAAAAATTAATATTCTAGGTGTTTCGCTATGGAAATGCGAATATCTATGAATATTTTGTATAACTGTTAAGTGTCAGGCAGGCTCTTAAAAAAATTGAATGATATATTGAAATTCATAAATTTTATTGTTCAACTCGAGAAGATTATGTTTATTAGATTTATTTCTTTAAAAGATTTATCTTTTTATTAGACATCCCAATAGGGTACTTTCGGTAGTCAAAAATAAATTATGAAAGTTGAAAAAAATTAAAATTTATGTAGAAATACACTTAAATGTTTTGAATTGAGTCATAAAAGAAAATGATTATTGACATTATTGATTTATTACATTAAAATTAAAAGTCGATATTTTTAATATTTATATCATGTGACCTAAAACACCACCTGTCATAGTGTGGCATCATGTTGGTATACACTATTATTTCCCATCTGTATTATTACGTTATTACGTAAATTAAATGACAAACAGCGATTTTATTTTTCTAAAAAAAACCTTAAACTTTTATGGCAAGAATTCGTCCTTATTTTGACAAAACATTTTTTTTTTTTTTGGTGACTATTAAGAAATCAACTTTTTTAATTTTTAACATAGTAAACTACCTTATTGTTTAATTTATAAACTTATTATTTCACTAGGATGACTATTTTATTCATTACTCAAGCTTACTCTCCTTCATAGATTTAACTCCTTTAATAGAACGTTTTTCATATAATTCTAATGAAATGTAGTAATTGTAATAATCTTCCAGGTATTTTGTAATACACCTTTTAATAAAATTTTGTTTATCCTTTAAATAGCTAATGTAGCAGAAAGTGAAAGTACAAAAAGTTCTAGAGTTCCGGAAAAAAAGGAGAAAACATCTGAACATAGTGGAAATCCGAAGAATATAGAAAAAATTATTGAAAATCAAAGTTCGAAAAATGCAGAAGATAAAAGTCCGGAAAATATAAGTAATGGAAATCCAAAAAAATATTTAGATTTTGTAGAATTACATAAAATAGAATTAAATAAATTAAATGAAAAATTGGAAAATTTACATAATAAGAAAAGTACAAATGATGAAAATAAGAATAATGTAGATATAGGTACAAGAAAATTACAAATTGAAGAAGAATTAGAAAAAACTCGAAAATCGAAGACAATTATCAAAACGGATGAAGATTTAATGAAGCGTTTAGATGAATTAGAAAAAGAAGAAGAATTACTAGACGAAATGGAAATTTTAACTAGTACTGAAGATATTGTAAATAATACTTCCGAACCTTCTGTTGCAACTGTTGACGATTCTAAAAAGTGTACAATACGTTTTAATGAACAAGTACGAACTAATTTTTATATATCTACTAAAGCAGTTTCAGAAGATTTAGAAACAGAATCAATAAAAAATCAGTGCGATACGAAAATCGAATTAAAAACAGCAGAAGATGATGAACCAGTAACATTGTACATATATTTTTCACACACACAAGATGATTTAATAGAGAAAGCAGCTGAAAATAATATTGAAATTGTTTCCGAATTAGGTTTGTTAAAACCATCAGATATATATGATTTGCCTTATCGACCTAAATCGATATTGAAAAATAAAAATCGGTTATTCGAAGAACCACAACACACCGGTGAACATATACCCGAGCCAATTACATATTCACATCACAGAAAGAAAGATCGAGGACGTGATCGTTGGGTATGCTATGATACTTTTTCATCGAAAAATGGTAATGATTCGGATCAAGAAAATGCAAATGTTGTACAAGTTCCTCCGCCATTAACTGAAGTGAAAGAAAAAACTGATTTTAATAATTTGGGTGTCGCTTCTACTACTGTTGGTACACCACCGAAAAAACGACAAAGTCGGTTTTTAGTTTCACGCGCTTTAATTACTAAAAAGTAGATGGTTTAAATAATTAAAATTTGTCTCCTTTTTCTTGTCGCCTATCGATTAAGATATTACCAAAACAATTTATTGAGGATAATATTTACCGTTTTCAAGCCAAAGAAATTGTTTTTTCTGTTTGTGAATTATCGAGAGTGCATTTTTGTCTAAAGCACGGATGCATAAATTAATCTAAGATCGCTAACTTAATATTAACATAATAACTTAAATGTGACAATAGGTACTTTTGGTTTTGAACGGTTATCCATGAGCTTTATACAAATAAAGATCTGGACAACCTGAAAT